>RJWH01000544.1:424549-458170 GCA_004363575.1 Solenodon paradoxus
GGGGGGGCGGTGTGTGGGTGGAAGGGAGGTCTGCAGCCGGGAGCGGGCAATGCCACTCCAACTTTGCAGGGGTCTCCTGGGCAGCTGCCGGCAGGGGCCCGCGGAATTCTCCATCCGGAAGGGGGTCGCGCTCCCCAGAAAGGCCTGCACCCGTCCCGGATGCGGGACCCTGCCCTCAGCAAGCCCCTCACCTTAGCCTCGAAGCAGATGCCGTGCTGGAAGGCGTCCTCGTTGTGCAAGGGGATCCGCAGGTCGTGCCCGTCATCCACAAGGTTGTACTTGGTTTTACTGGGCATGGTGCCCGCGGGCGGCCTCGGAGGCGGCGGCGGGAAGGGGCTGGAGCCCCCAGCGGGCGCGGGAGCCCAGCGGCGCGGAGGGCCGGCGGGCGGGCGGAGGGCGGATGCTGGCGGCTCCGCGGCCGCGCAGTTCCTGGCGGCGCGGCCGGCGCGGGCAGGGGCGGCGGGACCGGGCGCGGGCCCTGGTCAGCGCGGACCGAGGGACGAGGAAGCGGCGGAGGCGCGGGCGCCTGTCACGGAGACGCCGGTCCGGCCGCGGGCGAGCAGCTCCTCCCGCGGCGCCAGCCCCGCCCCCGCGCGCCCCGCCCAGACCCCGCCTCCGGGCCCAAGCACCGCCCCGAGCCAGGCCCCGCCCCCTAGCCCTCCCAGCCGGGCCAGGTTCCGCTCCTCCAACAGCCCAAGCGCCGCCCCCCAGGTCCGCCGCGCGCCAGGTCCCGTCCTGTCCACCCTGCACCCAGGCCTGGCCTTCGGGTCCGCCTCGTGCCCAGACCCCGCCCCGCGTAGGCTCAGACCCCTTGCCCCGCTCAGGTGAAATTCTTAGGGTCCTGGCCACCCGCGCAACTCTGGCCTCGAACCGCCAGAACCTCCGGAACCCTCGTTCGGACCTGGTTGCCTCTTGCTGCCCGATTCTCAGCCCGGCTTATCACTGCAGAGCATCTTCTAGGATCTTCTGTTTCTGTTTTTGGCAGGAGGAGGTCCGTGTTTATGATTTTGTTTTTATGTTTTACCTGGAAGGAGCAAGAACTGACCCAAATACATCCAAATCATTCACTTCCACAGAGTCCCCTTTCTCTGCAGAATCAAGACTGCCCGAGCTGGGCACGATCGCGCTTTTTGCTCCTGGAGCCCATGTGTCATAGGGGTGGGGGACATATTGGGGGTTTTCATATTTAAAATCGGTCAGCCTCCTAGAACTGGGCTAAGCAAAAAAGGAGTGGTAAAGACAGGAGAATCCAGAACCACTGCTTCTTAAAACAACGATAACTGGCTGTGGACAAAATGAGATTCCAAAGTTATCTTATTCTTTCTTTCTCAGTAAATACTGGAGTTCAGTTTGCCAGTAGTTAAGAAGTGACCGGCTCTCATTTCTCCTTTACATCTAGAGTGTTTGAGAAAAGTTGCCTAAATATTTCCAAATTGGAAGATGGTATAATCGAAAAGTTAGTGTCTATGTATTTCATTTCCTCACTAGGCAAGCTGTGCAGACGAAGGGGCCACAGATGTTAGTAACATAGTAGGCAGAGGTACATGATCGCCACCATTTACATAACTTAATATTGCCTCAACGTCACTAAAAGCAACCAACCTGGCCAGTGCCATAGCCTGTCCAACCGGAGTTCACCAGCCAAAAGGTCAGTTCGTGTTGAATTCATCACCTTAAATCAGCGTTAAATGCCCTTGGACACAACTACCCAGGACAATCTTAAACCAAACATCATTGAATGGTTGTATAGACATAGCCTAGAATAACCATCAAGCATCACAATGACACTATTTGCAAAAGGCATGTCTCCCTCCACTATTTCCATTTATATAAGACAATGTGTTATCTCCATAACCATATTTCTCCTTTTGTCCCAAGTGGGAGAGTACACTTGCCTTTTCTTTTATATTCATCTTCTTCTCCCTATCTGCTGAAATTACTGGTCCAAATGTAGAATCTTCTAGAATTTCTCCTGAAAGAAAAACAAGCTGATGACTGAAACAAATTAATCACATCCATTACACTGTATAGACTTTATTATATTCATAAATATTAGTTAGAGCCAAAAATGATTTGCACTGAGGTTATGTACCACTAACCTTTTTATAAATACAGGACATGAAAGTATAATCAGGCACGTCTGACTCTTTGAATGTCACGGTGATCTTAATATGCATCCTAATGTACTCTCTAAAGCCCGGCCACAACTCAGCTACTTAAAGGCAAGCCCTTAGTGACTACTTTCTTTATTTCCCTTAGTCTCTCCTGAATTAACAAAAGTCCTCTGACTCCAGGCTTTTGTTCTAAATTAACTTGGGTCCCACTGGACTGCTGAACTTACCAGCCAGGATTTCATATCTAACCCTGGAATGCGTTGTTTGCAGATCAGACACAAACAGAAAAACCTGAAAAGAAAAAAAGCCCCAAAGTCTTCCAGGGTCCAAAATATTGACTGTCACATAGTAGACGCTCAATAGTGATTTGTGGGCTCATATAGTAACAACAGCTAACATTCACTGAACCTCCTCTGCGTGTTGGCAGTTCGTAGACTCCAACATGCCTGATCACACTGCATATTCACGATGCTAAGGTTAGCCCCAATTAATGAAGAAACTGGCACAGAGGGGTCACATAACTCACCCGACTTGACAGTGTGACACGAAGCCAGAATGTGCATCCAATTCTGTGTCAAGAGGTCTCTCCATCCTGGTCTGGGTGACTGGAAGAAACTTCTTCCTGGGAATGTGATGCCATTACATTCAGGATCTGTGCTTTATTTGTAGGTATGTTGTGGCCAAACTAGATTCATTCCATTTCAGTTCAATGAAATAGACCTTCCCCCCAAATAAAAGTCTGTTCTCTGCTTAGGGCTCCGCCCAAAATAGCATCAGAGCTGCACAGTCATAAAAACACCCTTCTTCCCGAAACAACGGTCATCCAAGCATTTCCTTGTTTTACAGCAATGATTTCAATCTTGTTTTTATGCCTTTCTTGAATTACACCCAAAGACTGTCCAAGTCCGCAAAAAATAAGCTTGCTTTTTTTTTACACTGTAATTTCAATATTTATTTTTTTAATATTTTAATAACAATATTTATTATTTCTTTGGTTCACAATGCTATATTCATCTTAGGATATTGAAAAGGCATCCCAGTCTATATTTCACACCACACCCTGCCCCAGAGTTCCAGTGTCCTTTACCATCACCAGTTCCCTCTACACCACCCCCCACCCCAGCCCTGTAACCACTGTCTTGTGTCCTGTATTCATTTGTCTCATTTCATTATATTCCACACATAAGTGACACAATCCTATATTTCTCTTTTTATTTCTGGTGTATTTTGCTTAACCCGATCCCCTCCAGTTCCATCCAGTCATTGCAAAGGGCACAATTTCATCTTTTTAAACAGCACTACAGAATTCCATAGAGTATATGTACCAGAACACCTTTATCCATCCTCTGTTGATGGGATTTAGGTTGCTTCCACGTCTTGGCTACTGTGAACTGTGCTGCTGTGAACTCACGGGTGCAGATGGTTTTTCTGATTAGAGATTTTGTGTCCTCTAGGTATGTATATTCCCAGGAGTAAGACTGCTGGATTGAATGGCAGATCTGCCTTTATTTGTTGGAAAAAATAAGCTTGCTTTCTTCAAGTGAATAACCGATAATGTATCACTTCATATCCTCTGTATGTTAAAGCTACACAATACAATTTAACTCTGAAGTAGCTTTAATGAAACTATAAATTGCAAAGGCATATGATACTTCTGGTCAAATTTCATTAAAAATGTATTTTAAAATTAATTGTAAAAAACCAAAAACCTAGACCTACAGAACTTTAAAACTAGAAGTTACTCAGAGATCAGCAAATCCAGCTTCTTCATAACAAAGACAAAGAAACAGAAGCCCAGAGAGATGAATTTGCCTGGTTACCACAATAGACTAGTGTTCCTAACTTATCTTTTCACCACACAATTAGTATCCATTAGTTGACAGCAAACTTCATTTTTAGTACATATTTGGAATGGAGACCATGCATTCGCTTCTAATCAGAAATACCTGCTTTGCTATGCTAGGGGCTTCCTGTGCATTTACTCACTTGACCTTAGGAGCTAGGTACTGTCCGTGTGCCCATTTGACAGACATGAAAACTGAGGCTGGAGCAGGTGTTAACTTTTGTTGGTCACAGAGTCACAAGTTCTTGGGATCCTCCCATGAGTGCAACCAATAGAGAATGAAGAGTATATCTGCTTGCTCAGTCCTGCTCAGATACACAGAGAGGTCACAAAATCTTTGCATCCATAATAATATTAGCTATTAACAACATCTATGGACTTTATCCTACAAGACAACACCTAGCCCTTTGAGCTCTTTCAGCAATTTGAGCTCAAATTCCTTTTTTATGGACCCATTTTCACCTACAGTGTCTCCCTGGCACATGTAGAGGTAGAAACTATTAACCCATTTTAAAAGGTAGCAATTAAGAAATTAAGTCATTTCTACGAAGGAAAAGAACAGCATTCTCGATCACCTGTGGTCTCAAAGTCTACTTTGGTAGATTATGATCTTTTATTATGAAGCAATAAAGCCGTCAGTTAGGATGTATGCCCATAAGAAAGATTATTCTGAAAAGTATCACATATTCAGACACTGGGCTCCACATTTTCCCCCTTAATCAATACACACACACACACACACACACACCAGAGGCAAGAAACAACCGACTTGGGAGATCATGCTATTTTCCAGGGTCTGCAAGCCTCCTCTCTCTCTGTCTCTCTCTCTGTCTGTCTTTCTCTGTCTTTCTGTCTCTGTGTGTCTGTGTGTGTGTCTGTGTGTGTCTGTGTGTGTGTCTGTGTGTGTCCATGTGTCTGTATGTGTCTGTGTGTGTGTGTCTTACTCGATGATGGGAATGAGGAGTTCTAGAGAAAGACCCTAGGTCTTCAGAATATTGAGTGGGAGAAGGAAAGCCGGTTTCTGGGGGACTCTGCACCCCCTTTCTCCATATGGTTTCCTCTAACAATCCCTGAAGGGTGTCACCAGCCCTGCTCCCCTAATTCAGAGATTCCTTTCAAGGTAAAATGAATGTCTATGCTTCCTGTCCCTGCTCAGTGTTTCAGGTGAGAGCCATCACTGATTCAGCAACTTGTGATCAAAAGCTTTTTGGTTACAGGCAACAAAATCATGGTTCACAGGCATCGCTGCTGTCCTGTTTCCCGGAACAGAGAGATCCCCGCCCCCCGGAGAGACAGACACCTTCACATGCGGTGGGCGGTAGGTGATCTAAGGTACTGTTTCCGTGGTGGAGCCCACGTGGGGTGGCCCAGTCACTGGCGGTGAGGCTGGGGAGGGACTAGGGAAGAGAAAGGGTTTTCATAAAGAACGTGCAGGAGGAGGGCGCAAGACTGGAGCCTGGGCTGGAGATGCAGTGTCCCCGGGGCACTGAGGCGCAGAGGGGCCTTCTCCAGGGCTTCAGGAAGCCTGCCACCCACCGCTAGGAAGAAAGACAACAAATGCTACCTGACCTTCCATTTAAAGCACAACCAGAAACACGCTCAAGCAGGCAATCAGTGCCTCCACCTTGTAAGAAAGTATGGGGTGGACCAGAGAGACTGGTACGCTCTCCTATCCCCACAAATGAAGGGGGATGTGACCCATCACAGCTGGGTGTCGTGGGCCCCAAAGCCTGCATGGAGCTCATGTCCAGATGCTTTGTAATTCATGGTCTGGGCCTTCTCAGGGAGTAACAACATATTACTGGTGGGGCCATTGTACAGAGGCTCTATCTGTCCATTTTCTGCATGATGACAAAGGGAGTTCAGTGGAGAACTGTCTTTCCTTTAGCTGCTCTGCTGGAAATTGGTTCTAGAACCTTCACTTTCCCCCTTGCAAACTTTGATTTTGAGTCTTAAATGTGGGACTCTTTGCATTAGTTAATTAAAATCCAAAGTAAGTTCAGCTATTAAAGGTGGGGCTTTCCTGCTCAGTGAAACCTATCCCGCCCTTGAAACTAATCTTGGTTCCTCTAGAAAACTCTCATTCTTAAGACAAGATGGCAGAGGGCTGGGAAGGACGATGGAAACCCTGGGGAATGCACTATCAGTACATAGTCTATTTTCAGATCTCTCTTTGGAAGCACAAAGCTTTTAAGTAGCTTTGTAGTTGCTTAAACAGTAAATAAATACAGCTTCCTCCAAAGCCCCTCTGGTGTGCTTTAAAAATAAATAAAGAAGGGAGAAAATGGAAAGTACGGGTGAGCCAGCATCCAGGCATGAGGGGCACTTAATGCTCCTTCCAGGTCGCAGGTGACCCTGTGGACATCCAGGGTCCCAAGAGCCCATTTCTGCTCCCCCAGGCCTGGCTTTTTCCCTTCACACTCTGCTGTCTTTGAACTCCACACAAAGGAAGAGGCACAGTGTGATTTTTCAAAATGGCAAGCATTTCAGGATAACTAGCAAAGTACACATTCGGGTCTCATCCCGAGTCCATTATTATTAACAGCTGCCTCTTCCCTTAAAAGGCCTCTAATCTGTCGATGTCTGGACCTCACCAGCCACCCCTCCCCTCTCCAGGTTGAAAATTTTTCCTAAAGCAGCGCTGTGTGGGCCCAGAATTTTCCACCTCAAACTCTGTCCCAATCGCAGGTCCCAGCCATCAGTCCTCTGAGCTCCACGTCCACGCTGAAGCTTTACATGCAGCCAAGTTTAACTCAGGACAAGTGTGCCTGGACACTGCCATTCTGGACAAGTTGCACAGTCTACAAACTAGAGCAGTGACCCGGGGGAGCGCATAGGGGCCTCCTGAGTGCAAACCTAATTGTCCCTGCAAACGTCGTGGTACTTTCCTCCTGGGACCCGTGTCCACCTGTGAGCCCAAGTCCCACCCAGCCCCCGTGGTGCACCCACCAAGCCTGACAGCGGCCTTCCCAGCCCTGGGGGATGGGCACCTGTGGGAATCAGCCTGGACCAAGGTTTCGCCCACAGGAACGACAACAAGAAACGTTCAGGGACGTTAGTCACAAGGCCAAAGGGAGACACAGCCCAAACAGTTGACAGATGAATGAAATGTGGTCTGTGCTATTTGGCCTTCAAGAAGGAAATTCTGATCCATCACGGATGAACCTGAGGTCACCGCTATGCGAAAGAAGCCAGCCACTAAGGACAAAGTGCGTGGTGGCATTTACAGGGGCCTTTAGACGAGGCAAGTCGGGGACAGAGGGTAAAATCGAGGCTACCAGGGGCTGAGGGGAGGAGGAGCAGGGGATTCAAGGTTAGCATTTCTGTGTGGCACAGTGAAAACTCTGGGGTTGGGTGGGGGCGATATGTGTGCAACAGTGTGGGCGCACTCAGTGCCCGGCTCAGTGCCCCGCTCGGTGCCCCGCTCAGTGCCCCGGCTTGCACATTGAGACACAGGCTCAGTGTTTCAAAAAGAGTATTTCTGAAGAGACTGTAAGACTTGCCGCAACAAGGAGCCTGGGTTTGCTGTGGAAGTTCAGGGTTGCTGCTGCAGAGAGCAGGGACCGTTCTGACGAGCAGAGTTCCAGTCCATCAGAATTGCTCGCTGAGATGGTCACTGTCACCACGTGTGTCTCCTGTTTGTGATGCTCCAAGTTCTGCTGGAGTCAAGCACAGTGAGTTAGTGGACACCTGAACCCGGTCTGAAGCCACCTCAGACGCCGCCTCCAGACAGCTGCACCCTGCCTGCTAAGGACACCGCCGATGTGCAATCTGCAGGTCTGTCCAGGTGACTGCGTTTCCACTGAACATCATTTCTCTGCTGCTGGGGACAGTGTCATCCCATCCCAGATGCATTTACTCAGTGCCTGCTGTAGGCACTGCTGAGAGGAGACTCGTCTGTTCATAGACCCTGGGAGCTGCTGGGTGGGCAGCTCTGAGGGCGAAAAGCAGTGAGGCGGGCCCTCTCCTCCAGGACATGCGCTGGGCTAGCACTTGGGTCTCTGATGTGCTGGGTAGTGCAAAAACCAGGCTGTGAAAGGGTCTCGTGGGTATCAAAGTGATACATGAGGGTTTGGAGTGAGAGAAGTCACTTACTGCAGGGTGGGGACTGCGGGGCGGAGGGACAGCTTCGTGGAGGCACATGGGAGCTTGGCATGAATGGATATCACTCCATGGGCAAAATCTGAAGGTGTCCCAGGCCCAGCACACCGCCGGTGCCCCCGCCTCCTCCACAAGGGCACTAGGAGGTAGGCTGACCATACACACTATTTTAAACAGGACAGTACCATTTTATTTTGGTTTTGGTTTTGTATTTCCTGATCGTCCCATCAATTTTGTCCCATTTCTAATAAACCAGGTTCATCTTTAACATCTAGGTCCAGTCTGTTCAGGGGATCCCAAAGAAGCTGCCCCTTTTACCCCACATTAAAAACAGCCCTTGCTGGCACTGACTACAGCGGACCATGGCCACTACTGGTGTCCCCCACCGCCCCATGAGAAAACAGGAGCCACACGGAAAGAGGATTCCCCACCATCTCACGCACCTGTTTCTTCAAAGGGTGCAGAACACTGTGGAGCGACAGGTAAGCACTCTGGGGGTTATCTCTGGCATTGTGGGGTTATCTCTGGCACCGTGGGGGTTATCTCTGGCACCGTGGGAGTTATTGGGCATTTCTGGCACTGGGATGGTTAAAGCTGCATGCATTTTAGGTAGGGCATTTAGAGAAGGTCTTATAGGGATGCCAAATTTGTTTTTTACCTAAGATGCCAAAATTCCTTGCCTGGTCGTTTGTGTGAAGTCTGGTTGAACTGCACATTGTTACTATTCGATCACCAATGGGCATCACATGGTACTTACTTGTTGCTGGCCTGGCTGATCGGCTCCTGCTCAGATTCTGCCACTACTTCTTCTCCCCTTAGTCACCAGCACACAACCCCATCTCGTTTTTGTCGCAAAGAAATATGGTCAACCTACTAGGGGGTGACTTCTCTGTGGTCAGCCAGGGAGGCCTGTGCCTGTTCACTGAGCAAGCCCTTCCCAACTTAACTTGGGGCCTGGCCTCTGGACTTTAGGGGGGATGAGCCGGGCTGGCCAAGAACTGTCTGAATTCAGGCCTCTGGGGCCAGAAAAAATAACAGGATCCTCACAGGGCTTTTTCTCCCGTGTCAGCCAACCAGAGGAAAAGGAAGCAGAAAAGGCTGTGTGTCCAAGATCACAGTTTCTTCCAGAAGAGACAGAGGAGACCATGATTCAGGCACACTCTGGTGGCTAGTGGATAAGTCCACCGCCTCTGGTCACCGCAGTTCACACACAGCCCCGGTTCACATCCAAGGGCTGGGGGAACGACCAAAATGAACCACCTGCCTGCCTGCCTTCCTTCATCCTTATCTGCAGCTTTCCTAAAATAAAAAGATGATTATCTGCACAGAGAAGGAAGCCTGACTGTCTCCCCAGTCTACTCTCACACATCTGTGCTCACCCACACACACACACACGTGCACACACATGCACACGCCCACATGCATGCCAGCACGTGTGCACACACTCGGGATTCCAGGGTCCAGAAGGACTTGTACCATCTCTGCTCTGCACCCCACCACCTGCACCCAAGACAGAGGATAAAATGCTTTTCTTCGCAGCTCAATTCCCCCTGGCCCCACAGCATGACATGTTGACCCCAGAGTGCCTTGTGCTGACCTGCTGTCCTTGAGGTCCACTTCCCGGGCAGGAGGGGACTGCACACCCTGC
This sequence comes from Solenodon paradoxus, assembly GCA_004363575.1. Lineage (NCBI taxonomy): Eukaryota > Metazoa > Chordata > Mammalia > Eulipotyphla > Solenodontidae > Solenodon > Solenodon paradoxus. The sequence goes on from RJWH01000544.1 coordinate 434,256, forward strand.
CAAGCGAGAGCAGTGGGGCCCAGCGCTCTGGTCACAGCCCACCTCGGCCTTTCCTGGTAAGAGAACGGATCTCCACTCTGCACCTCCCAGTTTGCACAACCCTCTCCTTCGCCTCATCTCACCGGACCCTCAGGAGACCCTTCCAGAGGTGCAGGGGTAGCTCCCATCTCACAGATGAGAGACTAAGGCTCAGGAGGTAATGGGCTTCCCCAAGTTCCTGTCAGCAGAGGCGGAGGAGCCGGTGGCCCAGGCCTCTGCGCCTTCCTCTCCGGGGTCCCTCCTCACTCCCCCTGGCCTCTGTGAACCTGTCTTCCTGGACGGAAGGGCGTTCTGGAGAGACAGGGCACTGACCGTCCTCAAGGCCCTCGGGGAGAGGGTGAAGCCCCAATTGGGAAGGACTGCCCCCGGGAGGACATCCGGGGACCCTGCCAGGTGCACTCTCGAAGCAATGTCCCTCCCAAACCTCTCTCTACGGGACAGCCCTACCAGACAGGAAGGGAAGTTCATTGTTGTCCCCACCTGTGTCCTCAGGGCCTCGTACAAAGGAATCTGGGTTTGCCCCCCTCTCCCCGAGTCGCTGGGCTGGACCCTGTAGTGACCATGTCCTCTCTGCGGGGGGCTGTGGCACCCGAGCTCCCCGACCTGGACACTGAGCCTCACTGGCCCACTGCCAGGACTGTCTAGCCAGAGCCTGCCCTTCCTTCAGTGACTGTCCCCGCACTGATCCCAGACCCGGGCCTGGGCTGAGCCCTGAGACAGCAGCAGGCCGGGAACAGACGAGACACTGCCCTAGCGTCAGCCAGCTGCTGAGTGGCACAACGCAGCGTCCTCTGGGTTACAGCAGTCCAAAGCTGTCATTCCATCCAAACTGGAAGGCGAGGGACGGCTGCCAGAAAGGTGTCTGTAATTTCTGGGGGCCTGACTCTGGCTGGGATCTTTGGGGTTTCCACCCCAGCTTATGTCCTGAACCTCATCCTCTGGTGCTGCCTTCCCCCTCCCAGAGGCTCCTGCTCCTGATCACACTGAGTTCTCAGCCCAGGACAGGGGCACCTGCAGGTTTCCAGGAAATAAGGCTCTGTGCTGTCCCCCGTCTCCCATTCCTTTATTGTTTAGAGCACCTGGAAGGAAGCTCTAAAGTAGCTGGGGTTAGTGCCTCTCCATTCTTTTACCTAGAAGGGAACTAAGGAGGAGATAAGTAACTTTTGAAAACCACACAGCTAGCTGAGAGCAGAGCTCCAGCTAGAACTCGGGCCTCTGGGTCCTGCCATCATTCCAGCCCCAGACTCACCTTTCCTGCTCCCGACTGCCTGCCGAAGACCGGTGCTCCGGCCCCAGGACCCGGGTCTCGCTGCAGTTCCGGTCCCGCGGTGCAGTCTCTGGCGCCCTCCAGTGGCATCACTGAGTAATGCAGACCAGCTGGCCGGACACCGACCTGAAAGGCAAAATGAGTTCTACTGTCTGAGCCTTTTCCCCGCTTGGACCCTTCGCGGGACACCCGCAGGTTGGAAGGCAGACCCTGGCTCCTAATTAGACTTGTTCTTTTTTCTTTTTAATACAGAAATAAAAGAAAGAAGAGGAGAAAGAAGCTTCTTTATTCAGTTGTGCATTTTTTTTTTTTTAGCCCCGGTCTGGAACCCAGGTCCTTGGGCTTCCATGGACCACATGCCAGCATCTCAGCTGCCTAAAACACAAGGCCACGCCCTGGATTTGCTCTGACACCAGGTCCTTGAGTTTTCCATGAGCCTCCTGAGCCACGGGGATGTGTCCAAAATGCTTCATTTAAAACTCTTATTAAAACAAATAAATGACCTGTGTTCAGGGCTTTGTCGGTTGGGACCGCAGCGCACCGGCGCCCTCCATCCAGGCCCCGGCAGCACCATGGCGTCGCTAATGGCCTCCACGCCTCTCCCTGGCTGCCGGATCCTGAGCTGTCATATCATTCTTGGAGCCTCAGTGATCTCATCGGTGATGGGGAAATTCTATCCAAACACTGAGCCTAGTGTCAGAGTTAAAGCAGATCACATATAGATGTATACAAAGGGAATCTATAAAAGCTTCAGCTCCCATTATCCTTTTTCCCTTTGGGTTTGATCAGTTTCCCAGTGTACCCACAGAATTCGGGGAAACATGTTACTCTCTAGACCGCGGGCTTATTATAAGGAGACACAACTCAGGGACAGCAGATGAAGAGAGGCAAGGAGCAGGTGTATGGAAAGTTGGGGCATCCCTGCCCTCTCAGGGGCCAGGCTCCCCAAATCTCCAGGTGCTCACCAGCCAGCAAGCTCTCTGACCCCATCGTTTTCGAGTTTGATGGAGGCTCCCTTAGAGGCATGATGGAGTCAATCATAGATTCAACCTCTTGCCTCCAGCCTCTCCCTGATGCCCAAGGTTGGGGTGGGAGCTGATAGTTCACCCTCTAATGTCCCAGCTGGTTGTCCTGGAAACCGGTCCCATCCTTAGGGTGGTCCAAGAGTCACAAGAGACACCTTGACGGTTCTCATCACTTAGGGAATCCCACGCTGTTCTATGCCAGAAACAGGACAGAGACTAAAAGCATACTTCTTATAAATCACAAGAGCACAGGAGCAAGTCCATGTTCCCTCTATTCAACACCATTCTGACAATAAGGCAAGAAAAAGAAATAAAAGGCATACAGATTGGAAAGAAAAATAAAAACAAAGACCTGTCTTCATTCTCAGACAATGTCATTGGTGTGGAAGATTCTATGAAAAAGGAATGAGAACTAACAGGTGGTAGAAAAGTCATGATACCACAGCCCCTAATAAAATGTCTGCAGCCCACTAAGAGTATGACTAATGAGCTTTGTTTTGTCCCCTGCTCCCTCTTGTTATGGTTCTGCTGTGTTCTGTTTCCCCTTGCCAAGTCTCGCTAAGTCTCAAAATGAATGTATAGGTCAGACTGACCTGTATTTTGTTGGGACATGGGTGTCTCAAATCTGGAAAAACCAAGCACTGACTGGTGAGCCCTCATGTACTGCATGTCCGCATTCTCCTTGATCTGGGTCCTGAGTTGTGTGCTGAGACTGGAACTAGAAATGACCAGATGTCCACCTGTTGGGAGGACGCTCTATTAAACACAGCTCCCAAGCTCGGACTCCCCACCATCCTTAAAAGCCCCTACTTGCTTTCTCCCAGGGAGACGGAGGATTTGAGATTAGATCTCTCTCCTGTCTCCACTTCCTGAAGAAATAAATGGGCCCCTTCCCTTCTCCCAAGTCTTGCGCTCGGTTTTCACCCAGTGCCGCGGCACCAGAACCTGAGGCTGGGTCACAGTCGCGGAGCCCAGCTGCGCGTGCATGGAGCACTGGCGTGTTTGCAGAGATGAAGCTGCAGGCAGAAATGATGTCACTGGGAGTTTCAGAAAGGGAATCTACTTAGCAGAAGAACCTAAGACCTCACAGCTTGGCCTGTATCCCATGCCCCGGTTTCTTGAAAATTGTGTACACAAAGTGTATTTTCATAAACTTGCCTAAAAGGAAAATTTTAAGCTCTTTTTATGATGCATATTGCATGAACATTGCATCAAAATATTTCATAGATGCACCCTGGTGGCTCAGGGGTTAAGCTCACACCTGGGGCGCAGTCCACATACAGCCCACAGAGCAGGCTTGGTGTCCTGAGGCCAGAGGGGACAACTGAAATGATTAACTAAATCAATAAAATGTTTCTTCCTCCTCTCTCTTCTTCCCTGCCTGCTGCCTGCCTGTCTTCGTTCTTCCCTGTTTCATTCCTCTTTATAAAACAAAACAAGGGACACTCTGGTGGCCTAGCAGATCAAGTCCACATACCTCCCAAGGACTGAGGTTCAAAACACAGGGCGGGGATAACAATCAATGTGTAAACAACTAAAAAAATAAAATAAAATAAAGAGCTTTTTCTACCTCTCTCTTCCTGACTGCCTGCACCTTTCCTTTTTTAAATATGTTTTTAAACTTTTAAAACACATGTGTGTGTATTTAAGGTAAACATACTGTAAATCAACATCTGTGTGTAGTACATTAATTTCACCACCGACGGTCAGTACCGCCACCATATAACCGACAATCTAAGTGTTTTGAACAAGCGCATCTGTCTGTGAGACAAGCTAGATTGCAGAGCCAGCCCCAACCATGCAGACAGTCTTTGTGAGCGGACTCCTATGTGCTTGCAACTTGAATAGACAAGCAAGTGCTTTTCCTCGTGAAAGTCACTGACCTTCGCTGTGAAGCAGACATTGCTGACAGTCACCATCTCTCTGAGAAAAAGTCAAGAGCTGATTGACCTGCTCTTCATGTGATTGACAATATTCACAGAGCTGTTCAGTCTTCCTGCCTCCTCAGTTGGGAAACGGTCCCCTGTATTTACACCAGCAAGTAATTGTTCTTACTGCTGCGAGCAATTACATAGAAGAAACGAGTCTTCTTATTGATTTTGTAAATAACAGGGTTTATGGAACAAGGGCATCAATATTTTGCTAAAAAGGATGAAAGAACCCATTATAGGAAAATCCATGGAAGTGATCTATGTCATCTTGAACATCAATAATTTTATATAACAGAAGATGCATTTCTGGAATTTGGGACATCTAGATACTTGGCTGAGCAGTGCCTGTGTCCTATTTGTTCTAAGACAGATTGCACACAGAAACCCAAGAAGTCAAAGCTGGGTGTAGAATTCATTCTGTTTCCCAAACACATTTAACAGGCAATTGTTCAAATAGAATGTGTTTTCTCGACAGTGGTGAGAACACTTGGTGGAGGGCATGCTGTGTTGAAATATATCTAAGAAATGGGGAACCTCTACAAGGAAATCATTCTAATGTGTAGAATAATTTTTGCAATAAAAAATAAATTGATTTTAAAAATAGAATGCATTTTCCCATTCTTCACCTAAAGTTATCTGATTTAGCATCAACTTGGAGAACACTGATTGTTGTGAGAAAAGCATCATAACTGAATCCAAAAGTCTCAATTGAAATTATGATTCTACCCAAAAAAATTAGTCAACATTTCTGGCATTTTTTTTTTCTTTTCTTTCTTTCTTTCTTTTTTTTTTTTAAGTTGATGTCAATTGAAAAGGAAGAAATAATAAAAAGCATGTTTGGAGACCATCTGGAACACCATAACACCAAACTCTGCCTTGTGTTGGAAGCTGTGTTGTTTTCACATGTGAACCAAGAGAGTCAGAGGACTAAAACCTCATTTATTGTTCTAATAGAGAAAAAGGGGGAGAAGGGAGTCACAGGCAAGGCTTGCTGAACTCAAAATCACCTGCACTTGAGTTCCACGTCTGTACACGTAAGAGTAATGTGTCCATGCCAACGGAAGATGAGACGCTGTCACCGCAAGAATCAGTGTGACATATAAAAACAAGAACAAAACTTGTCCTGAGACTAGCAAGAGAATTCAGCATGGTGGAACGACTAAATGAAAAAGCGCTTCTTCCTCCTCTCTCTCTGCCTGCCTGCTCACCTTCACGCCTGCCTGTAGCTTTCCTTTCAAAACTAAATTCAGTAATTAATTTAAAAAAGAAAGAATTTAACATGCTCACCTTGCCAATCAGGGTCATTTGTCCTTTGGACAGTAACACATGTCTGACTCTATTATAGTACATTCACACTCAAGTGCTGTCATTGTGAAATCGGACCCCCAACAAAATGTTCAGTTAGACTTATTCCAGGAGGTCCAGAGCAGGCTTTCCCTGGTTCTCACACCCTTGTTTGGTGGGGCTTAACAGTTTATGCAGCCCCACAACTGTGACCATCATCACAGACACTGAGGTGTGGCATTCTCACCAGGGACAGCTTTATCAGAGAAATCTATCTTAAGGCAGTGAAAAATCTAGAGGTGCAATTTGGTCTTAAGAGGTGGTCATCCTCTTGGCAGCCCTGGTAGAGAAGCAGTGGGGCACAGTCCACATACATCCCAAGGTCCTGGGCTTGTGTCCCAGCCTGGGGAGAACAGCCAAGATGGACAACTAAATAAAAGTCAACTAAAACGCTGCTCCCTCCTCTCTTTCTCTTCCCACCTTCATTCCTGCCTGCCCCTTTCCTTTACAAAAGAAGTCATTCACTTATCTGAAGAGTTCCTCCTCTCTCCTTGATGCCCATGCCCCCTTCCCCATCCCTTAGCACAGGATATAAATATTTTTTTGTCCCACTGACCTTATGCTTTTCAGCCATGTCAAGGCTTCCTGTCATTAAATGTGCTCTTTCCTCCTGTAGGATTCACCAGGCTTCAAATCGTCTCCCCGATTATCCTCATAGCAAGAGGGCTGAAACAGTCTCCACACGGAACCCGGGAATGTGTCCTTATCGGGCATAGGGTCTTTGCAGACGTAATTGGTTAAAATGAGGTCATCCTGGATAGACCTGAGCGCCATACTGGTGCCCCATCCAAGAGAAAACAGACATAAGGGGGAACCCCCAAGAATGGTGGAGGAGGTGCAGGGATGCGCCTACACACCACCCCCTGCCAGATTGCTACACCCCAAAGCTGAAAGAGGCAAGAAGGGGCTCTTCCTAAAGCCCTCAATTAACCTGGACTTCCGACAACTTGCTCTCAGACATTACCTTTAGATCATGAGAGAATAAATTGCAGCTATTTCAAGCCACCCAGTTTGTACTGATGCATCATGTCAGTGACCCCACGAAACGAGTGCATCAGCTATACTTCTTGGTTTTGTTTTGTTTTGTTTAAAAAAAGGGGATTGCTTTAGAGTTTACAACATTTTTAATCCAAACAATCTTCCTTCCACACATTACATAGCCTGAGGTATCATTTAATGAACAATAGTACATGTAAAATTTCCCCTCCCATTCTTTGTACTGCTCTTTATTCTACTTTTTAGGATTTTGTAATCTAACTGCTCTTTTTTCAAGGCTTTGCATTAGAGAGTTACATTTAAAGAGTTTTAAATTTAAAAAAGTCATATAGAGCCGCATATTTACTATTTCTTGAGCTCTTATTTCCTTTTCAGATAGCTAGCTTTCCATCTGGTATTATTTTTCTTCAGTTTGAAGAACTTCCTTTTGCATTTATTTTAATGCAAATCTGCTGGTGACAAATTTTCTCAGCTTTTACTTTTCTAAAGATGTCTTAATGTTGCCTTCATCTGCAAAGAATACTTTTGCCACATACAGAATTCTAGGTTGAAAAGACTCTAAAAAATGCCAGCACTTTGAATAGGTCATTTTGTTGTCTCCTGGCTTATACTGTTTCTGTAAGAAGTCAGGAAGTTCTTATCTTTGCATTGCTGTTAATGGCTTTTTTTCTGGTTGTTTTTAAGGTTTTCTAGTTATTGCTGGTTTTCAGTAATTTATTTGTGTGTCTTTGTATGGTTTTGTGTGATGTGAGCATGCGTTTTTTTTTACTTCGTTTTTTAGATTACAAGGTTTATTTGGCAGACCTTGGTGGTGGTAGTTTAGGCCACTGTAGCACAGTTCTAGAACCTTCCAATATCCCAGGTTCAAGACCCATGGCTGGGAAACAACCAAGATGAACAACTAAATAAAATAAAACGCATCTGCCTCCTCTCTCTTCCTGCCTGCACCTTTCCTTTAAAAAAAAGTTTAAGTTTCATAATTTTCAACAAAATGGAATCATTTTAGTCATTGTATTTTGAAATACTTTTCTTCTCCCATTCTATGACTCCAGCTACACACACATTGGATCACTTGATATTGTTCCACAGATCCCTGTGGCCATTTATTGTTTTTAGTTTTTCCCCTGAGGTTCAATTTAGAGTTTCTGCTTCTATGCCTTCAAGTTTACTAATCTTTTATTCTATTATTTCTAATATGCTATTTAGTTTGTAATATTTTTCAGCTCTAGAGAGTTTTATTGTTTTTTCACATCTTTCATTTCTCTTCTCGTATTCTTATTTTACATTAAATCATTTTTTAAGAATTGCTTGAATTGGTTGTGTGAAACACCAGTTTTTCTGTCAAATAGTGAACATATTTATAATATCTATTTTAAAATTTGTCTATGAATTCATCTGGGTCTATTTCTATTGACTGATTTTTCTCTTGACAGTGGTGCACATTCCTGCTTTTTCATGTTTAGTCGTTTCATTAGATGGTGGATATTTTGCTATTACAGTATTACTATATTTTAACGTCTTCCTTTAAAGGTCTAATTTTGCTTTGAGAGGCAGTTATGTTATTTGCAGACCAGCACGAACCTTTTGAGACTTATTTTTAAGGTACACTTTGAGCGAACTTTACTCTGTCATGTTGAGAGATTTGTTTTCCCTCCTGACATCAAATATTTCTGACAGCCACTCAGTGCCCACAATTTAATTCAATTCTGACACCCACTGACCAGAGTCAGTGCCAGACTCCAGAGATTTCAGGGTTCAGTCTCATGGGGGTCTTCATTTCAGATGCCAGTCACAAGGATAAAGTCCCAGGTTACCCACTGGGTTCTCACTCTCACAATCTCTTTCCCTGCAGCTTTGATCATTTGCTAGAATGATTCAGAAAAAGTCAAAAGAGCACTTTGGTTAATATTATCAGCTTGTTATAAGGAATAAAACTAAGGAAGGGCCAAGTGAGAGAGACACATGCCACCCTTCCAGCATGTTGGCGTATTCTCCAGTCCAGAAACTCTTAGAACCCTAGTGTTTAGGGATTTCACTGCATAAGCAATGACTTGTTAAATCATTGACCACTGGGGATTAACTCAGTCTCCAGTCCCTCTCCCTTCCCCTGGGGTTAGGAGGTGAGATAAAATTTCTAAGCCCCTAATCAAGGCTTGATCTTTCTGGTCACCAACCCACACTTAAAGCTTGTCAGAGGCCTGCCAAGAGTCACCTCACTAAAACAAAAGACACTTCCACTTTCTTATTGCTCAAGAAATCCCAAGCACTTCAGGAGCCCTCTACTAGGAATCAGAGAAGACCCAATAATGTTCTCTTACACTGCAGGTTTTCTGGTAAATGTTTAACCAACTCTCGAAGGGAAAAGAGTACAACTCTGATTTGCAGCGTACACTGATTTCCTTAATGTAAATGCTCCACCAGGCCTGATGGAATATTCCAGCTACCAAAGTGATGTCACTGAAGGTAGAGTTGGGAAGAGAGGTGTACTTCCAGAAACCAGTGTGAGCCGGCTCTAGAGCACCAGTGCCTTGAGTCTGCTCTAGTTTAGCCCTAATACTCAAACAGAACCATTGTGTCTCTTCTGAACGCCGGGTATTGGAAGAGGTCTCCTCTCGGCATAGCCAGAAATTGAGCATCTGTCCATCCTGTGTGAATTCTGAGAACTGTTCATCTTACATCTCTCAGGAACTCCTCCTCCGGTCTTCATTTTATCTGTCCAGGCTTCGTGGAGTCCTATCCCACACACACAGCATAGTGTTCTGCCGAAAGTTCAAGAGGAAACTCGTGCCGACCTCCAGCTCTCTCTCTGGCTCCCTTCTCGCCCTGCATTGCACATTCATGTTGCCTTGACCTCCCTGAACTCTGCCTCCTCCATTCGCTGGGACTGCCCTGCTCTTCCCAGCTCAGCTTGACTGTCCAGAAAGCTCCTCCGAGTAGGACCCGTGTTAATCTTAGGTCTTCCCGTCTGCTACTTCCTCTCTGGGATCACAGGTCTGTGCTGCCCCCACGCACTGCCCGAAGCAGCCATTTCAAACATTTTGCCCAGCTTTCTGCTTGTTTACAGTGGGAGGGCAAGTCAATCTCACAACTGCAGCCAGAAGAAGGAGCCGTCCCAGGTCCCACCATATCAAGCGGACTCCTTCCTTCCAGGAAGAGCTCACCTGCCGGGTCCGATGGCTTCCTTTTGCAGAGAAGGAGCTTATCCTCTTTCTGTTTTTTAGAGGCCATCAGCCTGCTGCTCTGTTAGAATCACTGCCCGTGTCCCCTGGAATAAGCAGTGATTCTGAAAGCGTACCCGCCTCTGCCTGGGCCTCCCAGAGCAACAGACCCTACTGCTGTCCTCGGGGGCCCCTGGGTCCAGAAGGATCCAGCAGGAGTTCCGTGGCTTGTGGGAGAACATGGAAATAGCACAAGGACAGAGAACAAAGCACGACCTGGTTTGGATAGTTAAGTGTAAAATAACATTCACTTACATGCTGTGTTTATGCTAGAAATAGCTTTACTCTTTCACCAAAGAGTTTGTACATTTTCTTTCAATAATAACTTCCAGTGCTTCCTTATGAGGAAGGTATGAAGGCTGCAGCCACACAGGCCCACTCGTGTGTCTGTTCTAGAACAATCCAGACCCCCGCTCTATCCCATTGTGAGCAAAGCAAAGCAGTGTCAGGGCTCCTGTCCTGACTTCTCTGTCCCCCGTGCCAGGCACGGACAGGTTACATGATCAGAGTGGGGGTACAGACACCCCCCTGATGGGCCTGGGGAGCTCTTTCTCTGAAACACCCCCGTTAAAGAACCAGTTGTCAAGATCGTCAAGGATTTTGATCTTGGGAAAGAGAAGCCCCTAAACAGGGCTTGTGATCCCTAAGTCCACAGGGACCTGAAGTTACCAGGATGATGGTGCGCCCTAGTGACTGAGCAGGTAAGACCACCGGACATCGTCCACAAGCATCCCGAGGACCCCGGGGTGCTGAAGCAAGACCTGGGACTGGGGGAAACAACCAAGACGAACAACTAAATTAAATAAATAAATGCTTCTTCCCCCTCTCTCTTCCTGTCTGCCTCTGCTTGCCTTCATTCCTACCCATGCCTTTCCTTACACAAAAAAAAAAGAAAGAAAGAAAGGAGGAGGCGGAGAATGAGGTTTGTGCACACCAGAGCCTGTGTCCAGTTTCAGAAATTAAAAAGTCATGCACCTCCCCAGTGCAGCCGGTCACTTGAAACCTATGCCTTAAAGTTTCTCACTCAGGGACGTGTGGACAGACACGACGGCATGACCCTAGGTGCCAAGGACGCCGAGGCGGGGTCGTGTTAGCATGGGGTGGGGGTGGGGGGTGAGGAGGTAAGTTGCTCCTCGCCTTCGCCCTGCAGTGCTCTGGGAATCAGTCACGTGCAGCACACCGCGGGCTATCACAGAGGGCACTGTTACCTCTGGGCCTGTCCCCACCTGGCCCAGCTGGACCCACGCACTGTGCAGAGCAACCCACAACACTCTAGCCCAAAACCAAAGCCTCCTGGTAGCAGTCTTGCTGCCCCCACACTAATCCCATCCTCATGGCTCACCATGACCCTCGACCTTGTTTCCACTCTCGCCATGACCCCTGACCTCAGGGTGCTTGGAATTCACATGGACTGTGCTGGCCGAAGGCAGTAAACTTAGCTGCTAACCCACCAGGGCACGCCAGGATGGATGCATCTTGATATTGACAGGTAGGTGGCATCTGGAGAAAGGATTTAGACATGAGATGTAGGGATATGTGGTGGCTAGCAGCACCCCCACTGATGCCTGAATCCTCATAGACCCAAAGGCATAAAATCACTCAGGAAAGACTTTTCCTGTGACAGGCTCCAAGATCTGCCTCTATCCAAACAAATGCAACCTTTTAAGTCAATGATTTGAAGGACAGCATAAGCTATGCTTACTGAATGCAGCAACGATCCCAAAGTGGGACAGGAACTCAAGCAAAAGATATACCCAACCATTATGGGAATGGGAAAAGGAATTTTTAAAAAGCTGGAAATCACAGCAAAAAAAAAAAAAAAAAAAAAAAAAAAAAAAAAAAAAAAAAAAAAAAAAAAAAAAAAAAAAAAAAAAAAAAAAAAAAAAAAAAAAAAAAAAAAAAAAAAAAAAAAAAAAAAAAAAAAAAAAAAGCCTCATATAAAAAGAAAAAACTATGTTGAAAAAATGTATCCATCTGAACCACCGGTGCGAGGGGATTGCTGAAAAGTAAGGACAGTCTGGACAGCATGAATAAAACAACATGTGCCCAAAAAAGAGAAAAAATGATTTCAAATGTTTTCACATCTTTTCACACTGGAACCTTTCTAGAGGGAGGAACAAAACTGAAAAAGGGAAGCAGGGACCATATGGCATGAGAAGCAGGTGAAAAAGTGGGTGTAGGGAGTCTTGAAAAGAGGGGGACCATCAAGTGGAAGACAATCATGCTTATGGGAAAAGATTACACATAGTCAATGTCAAGTCACAGGACTATGTATTAAAGAGAAGTTTGAAAAGTGGACTTGATAAGATCTGTTTCCATTCAGTAGGAGGCAGGACTCCTGGTCCTGGTGTAACTGCCACAGCTCCAGGCATCATGCTCGTAACCCAAGACATTAAGTGTCAGAAAGTTCCTCTCTCCTATTTGTTTCTTTTGTCAGGAAGCAAAATGACTCTTCTAGCCATTCTCTGTTGACTTATTAAATTGGTCAGAACTGAATCGTGGCTGCCCATTGTGGCAGAGAGATTGGGAAACTGAACGTCTGGCAAGAGAGAATGGCAAAGTTGTAGCAAGAACTGACTTAAACCATTAAACCAACCAGGATTAGGTCCAAAAGTCAATGCCCTAAAGATCATAAGAGGGTGGAAAACAGAAAGCATTTGGGTCCTTGATGCCATCACCTAGGTCCTGAACCAAATTCCAGTCAACCTCCAGTTGTCTTAGAGAAACGGAGTTGATTTGATTGTGTCACTACGTCCCTGTCAGTACATGCAGAGGTGGCACAAAGAGGGCAGCTCTGGAGGAGTGAGCTTCCTTCCACGGGACTATTTGGAGTTGCGGACTCTCCATCACCTTATTGGACCCACTTTGCTCCAGGCACTGGCTCAACGCAGGGATGTGAAGGTGTGCAAACCAGACAAAAGTCGTTAGAATTCTGTCAGCTATTCCTTTAAGAGTCTCCGTTGTTCATCACTTAGGTTATTGCAACCCTTATGCCTTCGTGCAAGAGGCAAGGTGCTTGAATTTCCCGGGGATGCACAATAATTCTTTCATGTCTTCGAGAGAGTCTGTTCTCTGCAGTATTTCTAAGGAATCGGTTGTCTTGGAAGGTTGTGTGTCTTTCCTGAAATTCACATTCTTAATCTTCCCAGCACATTTATAAGAGGGACACTAATTGAGGGACATTGGCACATAGCCACACACTGTTTAAAGTGAACCCCCTGTAAGAGATCATCTAGTGGCAGAGACCTCAGACGTGTCCCACAGCGTGAAGACACTCAGAGCTGGGCCCTCGGGCAGTCACGTGACTGCGCCGCAGCTTCCCCTCGGGGACACACAGACTTGTCAGATGAGCTGCGCTCTGCAGCGCTCGACTCAGGACCTGCCAACGGAGTTCCCGAGCTGTCCTCTGGGTGGAGGCATCAGCAGCTTCTAAAGCCGTGGCCGGCCAGCAAACTCCCAAAGGCGCTAAGTTCAAAGCTGCCAGGGATCTTGCCCAGCGTCGAGTGCCGGAAGAGAAAGATCCAGGAGCAACGCTTGGGTCGCCCAGGGGCAACGAAGGGAGGGCCCGAAAGTGCCACCGGGCTCGGCTGGGACGTCGTCGGTAAAAGCTGCCTCCACCCGCGAGAAACGCGCTCCCGCCGGCCGCCGTGGGAGGACCGCGCTCGGGGGACGCCTCGACCCTGGTCACTTGCCGCGGCGGGGAAGGAAAGGGGCAAACTGCCGCCGCCAGCCCCGCGGGCGTGGGGGCGGGGTCGGCGGGCGTCCCACCGCGAGCCCGGCGCGCGGCCGGTCCCCCTCCTCCCCCTCCGCGCCGTCACTGGCTGCATCCCCGCGGCCCCGGCACAATAGAGGCTCCGCCCTCCCTCCGCGCCAGCGCTCCGCCGCGCCCTCGGCCTGCAGCCCGCGCCGCGTAGCCGCCCGCGCCCTCGCCCGCGCCCGCAGCCTGGGGCCGGTGCCTCCGGGACTCGCCGCCGCCGCCCCGCGCCGCGCGCTGGTGCGTCGCAGACTCCCAGCCGCTGCCGCCGCCCCGCGCCCGATACCGGGTGCCTGGTGCTCCTGCGCCCCAGACTCCGCTTCCTCCCTGCGCCCAGTGCTTGTGCGCCCCGAACTCCCGCCGCCGCCCTGTGCTCAGTGTGCCTGGTGCCGGTGCGCCCCAAAGCTGCCTGCAGCCCGCACCCTTCCTTCCACTTGAGCCCTCTCCAGCGGACGACGCGCGCCCACCCGTGCCACCCCTTTTCCGCGCCCGGCCCTCCACCGGGACCGCGCCGACAGGGGCTGCTGGCGTCGAGAAGGAGATGACCAGCGTCTCTGGGGTGCGCCCTCCGGCCCCGCTCAGACGCACCCCGCTTTAGAAGGCGCTCTGAGCAGCCGCTCTCAGGCTCCAGCCCAGACACCTTGTCGCCTTGGTCCTCCCAAGAGACCACGAGCTCCGCTGTCTCCAAAGGGGCCAAGCCCCTCTGTTCACATCCCTCATGGCCAGGCCCCTGCTGCTACTTCTCTGCTTTACCCTGGTTGTGGCTCCAGCTTGGGGGTCCAGCTCTCCCCCACCAGCAACTAGCGAGCCCCCAGATGTGCAGACGATGGCGCCCTCCGAGGACGAGACGCTGCAAAACGAGGCGGACAACCAGGAAAATGTTCTCTCTCAGGTAGGAACCAGGGGTACCCGCTCCATCCTTGGGTAGTAGCAAGAGCCAAGGTCCCCGCTGGAGGGGCAGCGGGCTCTCCGTCCATTACCCAAGGGCATTTACTACTCACTTGTCAGGTGATTTCTTAAAGGAAGGAACATGGGGCCTCCTTTCGAATCACTGGGCCTCTCAAGGTTACAACCAGGGGAAAGGATTAAGGAGAGGCCAACCTTCTGGTGAAGGAGTTGAGGGGAGTCGGGACTCCCCATCTGTGGCTATGGTCAGACTAGACTGTCCAAGGGATGGCACGTGGCAGGAGGCAGGTCGCCAGCCCCTGGGGAGGTGTTTCATGCATAGACACCCAGGCAGAAGCAAGACGCAAGACGGCATCTGTGTGATGAACTTGAGGGGACCCCGTGTCCAGGGGACACAAAGGAGACGCAGGCTCGCTCTGGTCTGCCAGGTAGGTGGGGGGGGCGGGGGGGCGCGGGGTGGGAGGCAGTGACAGCTGACAGTGAGGGACTTTTGCAGTGTGTCCTTTCTCTCATTTTATCAGACCCAGTGCCCATAGCCTTCTTGCTCTCTGGACGAGGTCTGGTGGACCATTGGGGACGTTGGTCTTGTTTGTTTCCTCCTCAGAGGAGGCACGTGGAGGAAGACACCCTTCCGGGGCTTCTACGCCCCTTCCAGACCCTCACCCTGGCTCTTGTCTCCCAGTAGAGAGAGGTCAGGTCCCCCCGGGATTTGTCAAGCCCTGGCACCCTCTCCCTTCCCTCACAATTATGCTAAGACCTGCCCTCTACTTACCATGGCCTGTCACCAATTTCTAAAAGAAAAAGACATACAAATCCTTCTCATCAGGCAGCCACCAGAACGTCCCTGAAACCCGAGCCTCCAGAGAGACCAGCCCCACCCGGCTCCTCTGAGCTGGACTCTGGGAGACACAGCCGCCCTGGAGCCACAGCGCCCTCTTCCATGGACATTCTGTGTGCGACCACAGCCCTAAACAAATGTTAGTTCTAGGAGAAACCCAAACTTGGCAAGGAAAACAGCACAAGCCTTCTTCCCCTAGACCGTGTCCAGGGACATTCCCACTCTGTGCAGCTCCGTGCCAGCCTACAGCTCATCTGTCCAGCAAGGCGACCCTTCTCTGTGCCCGCCCAGGGGACCCTGGCTTTGGGGCTGCAGGCTCCTTTGTGGGGGATGTCAGGGAAGAGCCTTATTCCCAGCAAGTGCCAGGTTTGGGGCTCAGGAAGCCTGCCGTGTGTGCCTGCCAGCAAGGCTGGCCCGGGCAAGCGTGCAGAAGGAAATGTTTAGCATTGCAGCATCAGCCGGTGCTGCCAACTTGCTCTCTGGCTCTGGCCTCGGGTTTGGGTTCAGAAGTTGCTCTAGGACCCAAGGGAACCCCTCGACTGTAAACCTTACTGACTCCTGGGCCTGTCTTTCTCCAAATCTAACCCATCCTTCAAGGCCCAGCTCAAATTCCACTTCCTCTAAGAAGTCTCCCCTGGGCTCAGTCAAGCTGTTCCACTTTCTGAACCCCTGCACCTGGCCAGTTCAGGGTTTCTTCTAATGATGCCCTTGTGGGACAGCTACGTGTATGCCCCATACGGGCAGGCCCTGCAACTGGCCCCTTGCTCAGCACTCAGCACCCAGCAGGCTGAGGCACATGAATGGGTGGGGCAGAAGTAAGACAGCTGACCCTGGAACAGAACAGGTGTGAACTGGACAGGTCCACAGACATGTGGATTTTCTGATAAACAGAGAGCACAAACTCACAGTGTCGATGAATACAGGGCAGCCCTAGATGTGTGTTTTCCTTCCTTCTGATTTTTTGTATTTTTTAAAGGAAAGGTGCAGGCAAGAATGAAGGCGAGGTGATAGGCAGGCAGGAAGAGAGCAGGAAGATAGGAGGAAGAAGCATTTCATTTTTGTTTTAGTTGTTCAGGTGGCTGTTCCTCCTGGACCCAGGACTCAACTGGTCTATGGTCTGTGCTCCTTCAGAAGCGGCTGACCTAACCTCTACTCTGCCAGGCGTGACCCTTATGACTATCGTAATAACACTTCTTCCTGCTCAATTTACTGTACATAGTACACGTAACATGCACAGCGTGTCACAGACAGTCTTCTGCTTTGGATAAGGGCGCCGTCAACAGGAACCTGTTTGTACTTACGTTCTGGGGAGTCCAACATTACAGGCAGAATTTTACTATACAGGGGTCAGCACCTGAACCTCTGAGTTGTTCAGGAGCCACCGTCATCTTCAGATTGGAAGGTCTACTTTTCCACCCCTCATCTGAACCCTCCTTGGCTGTCTAACCTGGGTGCCAACTCCAACAGGGTGATGGGAGGCGATGGGGCTCCCCATGTTTCTCTTGTGTTTTCCTGTGAGGCATGAACAGCTTTCCAAGTCGCACCAAGTGAGCGGCTCTCCAAGTGCCTTCAAGGGCATGTAGAGCCAGCAAGTCGGCTTCACTGGCCTTAGAGTCCACAGTTCGAGTCCGGGTAAGGGAGGACATGTGACAACTGAGTGGGGAGCCTGACCCATGCCTGCGTCTGCACCCTCCAGCTGCTGGGGGACTATGACAAGGTCAAGGCTGTGTCTGAAGGCTCGAATTGCCAGTGCAAGTGTGTGGTGAGGCCCCTGGGCCGAGACGCCTGCCAGAGGGTCAACGAGGGGATGTCCAGGAAGGAAGACTTCTACACCGTGGAGACCATCACCTCGGGCTCGGACTGCAAGTGCGCTTGTGTGGCCCCGCCATCGGCCCTCAACCCCTGTGAGGGCGACTTCCGGCTCCGGAAGCTCCGGGAGGCCAACAGCCGAGACTTGAAGGTAGGACCTGGTGGGGCCACGCGTCCCCAGAACTGTGTCCAGGGCAGGACCTGGTGGGGCCACATGTCCCCAGGACTGTGTCCAGGGCAGGACCTGGTGGGGGCCATGTGTCCACAGGGCTTGTCTGGGAGCAAGAGGTCTTTGAGTCAGTAGAAGCTGTTCTAGCCTTGAAGGGGGTCCAGGCCAGGGACCCAGATGTGGGTCAGAGCTGATCTGGCCGCCCTGTACAGCCTGATAGCCTGTCTGAGAGCCAGACAGATGTCCCGTCTCCTGACGGGGCAGGGAGGCTCTGGGAGTTGCTACCAGGCCCCGAGCAGCACACTGTGTTCGCCCCAGGGTTACTGCAGACTTTACGGTTGGCCTGGCCAGTGCCCACAGGGCAAGAGCACAGTCTTTCTGTCCGGGACTGGGTGACATGGGTGTCAGGAACCCCATCTGACCCTCACCCTCCTCTGTGCTCCGTGTGGTATCAGACAGCAGGGATCAGGGAACGGGGGTGCGCAGGAGGGGGTCAGCAATCTCAGGCATGAGTTCTGACTGCTTAGTGCGTGATCCCACTCAGCTCTTTAACAGGCCTGATCTCAGTTCCTGATAAGCAGGGGGAAGAATAACTCGGCTTGGGAACTTGTGAGACGCGGTGTGGGGAGAGCCATTGAGTAGCTGGCACCATGCCTGACATGCAGACAGGGTTTCGTAGACACCGGTCAGTCAGGAGTCACCATGCCCGGCACCTACCTACATGCCGGTGACTGGTGGTCATGGGTGTCCCTTTCAGCAAAGTAGTGTTGCCAGGACAGCAAGGTCCCAGGACAGCGTGTCACTGAGAGCTGCAGCCTGGCCATGAACTGACTCTCTGAACCGAATCTTGGTCACCGGCTTAGAGGAGTGGGCTCCTGAGGCTCTGAAGCAATGGCTGGCAAAATGTTCTGTTAGGAATCAGACCATCGTCACAGTCCTGCTGACCAGCCATCCTGCCGGCTCTTAACCAAGATGCCACCACCTCCCCAGCTGGAGACAAGGAGTCCCAGGAACCTGAGGATTTCATAGGTGGATTCTCCTCCAGAAGCAAGGGGGGGGGGGGGGTGAGGGGCTGAGGTGCTGGAGTGTCCAGCAAACTCTGGGGCCCAGTCCTCAGCAGGGAGCTGAGCTTGAGGGGTTCTCATCTGCCCTCTGCCTGCCCTCCAAGCACCCACGTCCCACCACACCCGCAGCCACCTGCTCCATGGCTCTGAATTGGTAGAGGACAGAATTGGCAATACACAGGGGAGGCTGGGTGACCTGGAAGATGGTTCCCTGGGTCTCTTCACCCCAGGGTTAGTTAGCTTCCAGTGCCAAGGACACACGTATGGGTGAGTGTCCCAGGACCTGTAGGGGACAATGAAGTTGAGTGTTTCAGAAACATATCCTCCAGGTGTTGACATGTATGGACCACATCGCTGAGGATAGCTCCCCTGTACAGACCAGGTGCTGCATTAAGTGTCCAGGGAAGCAAAGAGAGGCCCATAGGGGCCCTGTGGGTTGACCCTTGAACACCCTGGATATTAGGTGAGTCCCCCCAGTACCCTGTGAAGACCAAAGTCTAAGGATGTTCCGTGCTTGTGAGTCGGCGCGCCATTCCTCAGGCTCTGTCTCCTTGGATTCAACCAATTGACACCCAGGGTCGACTGACTCTGTGAACACGAAACCTGTGGATTGAAACGATCCACGTGTAAGGAGACCCCCAACTCGTGTTTGTCAAGGGTCTGCTCTGCTTTCAAAGAGCTCAGTCTAGCAGGGAGGACAGATGCTTGCAGCTGACAGGCTGGACAAGAGGCTTTCATGGGGTGGTGACCATGCCTAGGCCTCGGGTTCACTTGTTCTTGCAGGACACGCCCACTCAAGTATTTCAGCGGGGCTCAGGGGCGTCCGAGGCCCGCCTCACCTCTCCATTCCCGGCTGTGGCTTCCCCGAGGGCGGTCTGTCCAGCCTGCCTGCCCCGCCCTGACCCTCCCTGTTCCGCAGCTCTCCACCATCATGGACATGCTGGAGGGAGCCTTCTTTGGCCTGGATCTGCTGAAGCTGCACTCGGTCACCACCAAGCTGGTGGGGCGTGTGGACAAGCTGGAGGAGGTAAGGAGGGCCCTGAGCTCCCATCTTTCTCTTCCTGGGCCCAAAGGGCCCCCAGGTATCCCACATATTTCTCCAGAAAGCGCTAGATCCATCTATTCCATCCTTTGTAAAGGATAGATAGAAAGTACTCATTCAAAATCATTCCTAAATGTTGTGACAAAGAGAATCAGTGAAAAGGACTAGAAATGCCTTCTTTTTCATAGATAAGAACCATATAACCAATGCATTTCTATATTTACCTACATGATTGGTAATTTCTTGTCCTGTTTTTTTTTCTTTTTTTTTTTTTTTTTTAAGAGGAAGGAAAATAGAGGAGGAAGAAACATTTTATTTATTTATTATTCATTTTAGTTGTCCCCTCCTGCCCCCAGTCCCAGAGCCACAAACGCGGGTCCCATGACCTGAGCCCCAACCACCAGGGTGCTTCTCATTTTGTTTTTAACTGTTCGTGTGAGTGTGTGTGTGTTCATCTCAAATCCACTTTAAAGAAAGAAGATATAAAAATGATTACTAATCAATACAGTCATGCGCCGCTTAGTGGAGCCTGGTCAGCAGTGGACACAGCTCTGGTCACAGCAGCGGCCCCTAGAGCCAGGGTGTACACCGTCCCACGTGTGAATCACTCTGGCGCATGCACACGGGCGTTCTCCAAACACATCCCCGTTGTCAGTGACACCTGACTGTCAAGGCCCCTCCCGGGACACACCCTGACGCTGCCCCCTGGGACAGCCAGCAGTGTCGTCACCATGGATGGAAATGCTGTGCTGTGACCGGGTTCTGCGGTGTCACGGTCTTGCTCACGGCCTGACAAGGGGACACAGATGCTGCTCCGATGGTCATGATGGTGATGTGGCTTTGCTGCTGTCTTAGTCGCCTGAAAAGTGCTGTTCAGCATCAGGCCCCATGTAGGTAGGAAGTGTGGGCGTGCATCACAGACGGGTGTCGAGCTCCGGGTCCGGTGCCGGGGACGGTGACTCAGAGCCGCCACTTTGCGTCGAAGTGGGTTTCACTATTAGAGCGTGACTGTGAGTGGGAAACATGTCCTGGCACGTCTGCTAGCCGTCAACACCCCTGTGCAAAGTGGGGCCTGGAGACACTGCAGCAAAGGGTGTGGAGAGCGTGGTCAGTGGGGCAGAAAGGCCCGGGCCCTGGAGTCGAGAAGGAGACCCTCCTGTCACACTGCATATTCTCGTCTGAAAAGCGGAGCGGTCCCAGCTGATGTCCCAGACAAGGGCTGAGACTGAGCAGTCCCTCGGAGCTACTCAAAATGGTTAAACAGCAGCACGAGCAGGGCTGGCCTGCCCTCTGCCGAGAGCGGGATGCCAGGCCTGCGGGGGTGCGGGCGGCTTGAGCACAAATACCTCTGCAGAGAGGGAGCACCAGCTCCCTCCGCGCCTGCCCGAGGCCTGGCGCTCAGGCCGGGGACACAGTGTGTTCTGACCCCTCTGCTCTGGGACACTCGGGACGGCCATGGTTGTTTCAGGTATGAGGCCTGGTAAGCGGGCTCAGGTCTCCAGAGCCCGAACTTCACAGACAGATCAGGGACCGGGAGGACCCCAGCCACATCTCCTCACCCCCTTTTCCCAGGGGGGCTCCCTGAGAGGTCATCCTAAGTACCGCCCTCCCTGGCACTGACCGCCAGAGCCGTGAGGTTAGAATGGACACTATGGCACCAGCGACTTCACGTGGGCCTCTACCTCCTCCTTCAAACCCATTCTGATGCTTTTGAATGGGCTCAAAAGGAATTAAGCTGGGTCCGGTTTCCTTAGAAGTTGCCAAGTGCCTCTGTTTTCTAGTCCCAAGACCCATCCACATGTGCACTGACCCCTTTACAAAAAGGTCGCCTTTCTTAGGAACAGAAGCCACAGGCCCCTTGGCTTTCAGAACCTGACCTTGGCAGCCACATTCCAGCCCAGGTCAAGCCACGTTCATGAGGCCAAGGTCAGTACCCACATCTCAGAAGGCAGCAGACTCAGCTCTCCATGTCCAGCTGCTGGGCCTCCCAGCCAGCAAGGACCCCAAATGGGAGTGAAGTCGGCTTGGTGCCACTGTTACTGTGGGAAGGTACCCCTGTGCGGTCACATGGTAACGGCTTTGTCAAAGCCAGTCTTCATTACATCGACGAAAGTTGTCTCTTTTTGAAAACTGTGGTGGGTTTTGTAGCAAAAACTGGACCTGGTTGTCCCATCATCAACCCCACCGTGTCGTGTGCATTTGCTTTCCTAGTGTTTCGTGGCCCGTAAGGCAGCCTGCAGCTTTTGGTTCATGGATTCCTGGGAGCCCGAGAACTCGCCCTTTCGCCGATGGCGCAGGCCCGTATGTGGAGGCGCTCGGTCCTCCACGACCAAGTTCGGGGTCTCTAACGACCCCAAGTTTCTGTGAGTCGCGGTGGCCCACCCTGCAAGTTTGTCTCTTCCCAGTCCCAGCTCACAGCCATAGCTCTTCCAAAGCAATGTCCAGGCAGAATTGTGGCTTAGAAGCCCCTGAATAGGGTGAAAGCTGCCTTAGGGAAGACGCCCCACAGTGGGAAGTTTCCCAAACCAGGCAGTGCATGCGACAAGGCGCTGAGGTGTGGCCATCGTCACCGAGGGCCCAAGCCTGCAAGGATGTCAGGCTGGCCCCCCGGTTCCTGCGTGGGCCATCTGAGCCCTGGAAAGGCAGCCACTGAAGGGAGCATCTGGGTGTGGAGACCATGAGGGACTGCGGGTGACCATGGGTCCAAGGGCAGCTCTTTAGAGGTTGGGCAGCCCACAGGGCTCAGGGTGGAGCCTGGCTTGGGCAGCTCCTGGTGTTAGGAGTGACTTGTGGGAGGCTGGAGGGATGGAAACTCCATTTGCTGATGAAAGGAAGGAGAGCGATGGAATCTGCTGCCCAGAGTCTCACCTGGTAAAATCACTCTGGGTTCTGCTCAGTCTGCGATTGAAGTTAACCTTATACTTGTGAAAGATGACAGAGGCTGGGAAATGCTTAGCGAATGCTTGTGCACACACACACCTGCCACCACTACCCAGTTCAAGAAATAGAGTGAGGCGACGCCTCCTCCGAGAGTCCCCCAGGCATCCGCTCCTACCCGCACCCCTCCCTGAAGAAGCCTCTCTCTGGCTGTCTTCTGGGCTTTTCTTCATCTCCTCACCTCAGGAGACACCCTTGGAAACAGTAGTTTTGCCTGTTTGAACAGTAAGTACACAGACCCCTGCAGAAGTGCGTGCGTGTGCGTGCGTGTGCGTGCATGTGCGTGCCTGCCTGTGTGTGCGGCGCCTCTCGCACTCAGTGCTGTTGTCTGACTTGCTGCAGGTTTCTCACGGAGCTCATCCATCTTGGTTGCTGAACAGGACTCTCGCTGGAGTGCATTGCCGTCTTCAATGCATTCTACCTTGATGGAACTGGGGGTGTTTTCAGTTTTGGAATCACAATGCACAATTCACCCATCTACCCAGGGGCCTCGAGTGCGTGTGTAGCCTGCACAGCCCAGCGGTGGGGCGCGGAGCTGTACCCTCTGTGATGCCTGCCTGCTTTCAGGGTGTGCAGAGTTCTGTTGCGCCCTGCACTCGGGCGTAGTGCCCCTCGGATCTCTCTTCAAACCCTGCTGAGCCACGAGCACAGAGGGCACCCTGGGCCAGGGTGTTGCCCAGAGCCTTGGCTCTGATGATGTCCATCCGACTACCAAGTGCAGACCTGGAACCAGCTGGGTCCCAAACCTGCTGGCCCAGGCGTCACTGTGCGTCTCCTGCAAAGGAAGGCTCGGCAGCTGTGTTTCTGGTCCGGAAAGACCAGAGGAGCGCGGGCCCTGCCAGCGTGTTTTCTCCAACCTGGAGGAGAAGCCATGTCCACCAGTGCAGGCCTGGCCAGAGTCAGAAGCCCCACGCGCGCCACGGCTCTGCTGTCTCGGAAGGTACGGCTGAGTCGGAGCCCTCTGTCACCCGAGGGCGGCCTGGGTGAGAAGTCACTCTCTGGTCTGCCCAGTGTCGTCCTGTGTGAGAGGGAAGGGGTGGACATGATAACTCAGATACATTTCATGTTTTTATTCAGTTTGCATCTGACTCCTAGTCCGAGTCAATGGATTGCCTCTCCTGTTTCCATACACTCAGATCTAATTTGTCACTGTGGCAGGGAAGGTCTTCTTGGATAAAGGCCTTCAGGGCTGAGTCAGCGCTGCTTAGGGCCGCTGGTCTCTGCAGGCTGTGCAGGAGCAGCGTGTGGCTGTCCACGATGGGTGAGGGCTCCCGAACGTGGAAATTCCGCATCAGAGGCCTAGGACTCATGGCTCTGGACCGTTGGGCTCTCTGTGGACTTCTCGAGGGCAGCCTGGGTCGAAAGGCATCTTTGTTTCCCTCTGAGCCTCACCCGCTGTGGACAAACGCCCCACAGCTGTTTGCTTGGGGAGCGACGGACCAGCAGCTGGGCCCCGGGAGCTCGGCGACTGATGCCGGGGGGCCTGCTGCATCCCCTGCGCTGTCATCGGGAGCCCCAGCAGCTTCCAGCTGCTCTCCCCTGCTGCTCTCTTTCGGGGGCTGCATGCAGCTGTCGG
>RJWH01000544.1:458270-516402 GCA_004363575.1 Solenodon paradoxus
CACACACACACACACACACACACACACACACACACACACACACACACAGCAGGCCGTGGCAGGGCCATCTGAGCACCCTAGCCCTACAGACTCCTTCCTGCCTCGTCGGTCACACTGCACTCGCATAGACATCACATGGCAGCTGTCCCCACGAGGAGAGCCTAAGGCATGTGGTCCCAGGCAGATGGGTGCCCTTTGCAGGCAGCGGCCCCAGGAAGACCCCACAAAGGCCCTTGGTGTGAAGACAGCTGAGTCAGCACCCTGGAAGGTGTCCCAGGGGCAGTTGTGGCAGCTGCCCTGGGGACACCAGCTGCCCTGGGGACACCAGCTGCCGGCCACGCCAACAGGCTAACGCCACAGTGGCCTGCTGGTGACCCAGGCGGCTGGCTGGATGGCCATCTGCAGGGGAGTCCGTGACCCCACTGTGCAGCGGTGCTCCAGCCCAGCGGACTGGAGATTTACGTGTCAATCACGGGGGCTCCGGGGCCTAGAAACCCCAAGACCCGGCAGGCAGGAGCGGGATCCACAGGGCTGCCCCTGCCTTCCAGCAAGGGCTGCCCCATCCAGGTGTCCAGCACTCAGCAGACATCTTGGATCTTAACCCCTGATCAGATGTACGGCATCTAAGCATTTCTCCCCTTCAGCCCCAGTTTCCTCAGATGCGACATGAAGCTCAGATTGAATTCTGGGACATTCCAGTCACAACAACCTGTGAAAATTCACATCATCTCTGTCAGATGATAGTTTCTTTTTCTGTACAAAACTTTTTTAGTTGGATATAATCCCAGTCACTTACTCTTCGTTCCCCTTGCCTTTGAAGTTCAGTCTCCAGAGACATCGCTAAGGAGCCGATGAAGTGCATGACTTACATTTTCTTCTGTGGTGTCTATTTTCTGGTCTTGTGTTGAGGTCTCCAATCTGTTTTGAACTGGTGATTGTGTACGGTGGTCGGGAGCGCTCCTGTTTCCTGCTTGTGCACGTGACTGTCCAGTTTGTGAAAACTCTCCCTTCGCCGTCGGCGGCCACGACGCCTCGTCATTCCCGAGCTCGCCATATGCGTGCTGTTCACTGCGGGGCTCGTGGTTCTGTTCCATTGATCACGTTTTTATTCCAGTATCATATCGTTTCACTTTTTAAGCATTTGTTTATTTTATTTAGTTGTTTTTCTTGGTTGTTCTGTTGGCCCTGGGGTGCAAACCTGGGTCCTTGGGATGGACATGGCTTGCGCTGGCCAGAGGCAGCAGACAAAACTGCCACTCCAGCGGCACGTGCTTTATAATGTATTTGGAAATCGGGGAGTGTGATTGACGCCATGCATTTCTGAACAGCTCCCCATGGCGGAGTGTCGTCTGGGCTGTGACAGACACTCAGCCACACCTGGAATAGCAGGGATCTGTGGGAGTCCCAGCTTCCACCTTCCCCCTGCCGGGGCCGATCCTCTCAAATCCCGAGACCAAGCTGCTGTGCTCACTGAGCTGTGGGTTCGCTCAGTGCTGCCCAGGAGCTGGCTGAGCCCAGGACCCCTGCCCGGTGCTTAATGACCCAGAGGGAGATGAAGGAGGCGGGTGCTGGAGGCAGTGCTGGGTGTGGCTCTGTCCCCTTTTACGATCTTGAGCAAATCGCACCCACTGTGGGCCTCACTTTCCTCAGATGCGACATGTAGCTCAGACTTGAATTCTGGGATATTCCAGTCATAACAACCTGCAAAAATTCACAAAACTCACATGTCCCGAGTTCCTATCCCAGCTTATCTTCCTCTCTGCCCACCCAGGGGACAGTGCTGGTGTCGCCTGCATGTCCACCCGGCAGACATGGGCTAGGGGGCCGCCCAGTCACAGGAGTATGAATGAAACAGGAACCAGCGGTTTCCTGCAGCGTCCGCACCCTTAACTGTGCCCCTGCTGACGCCTCTCATGGGAACCAGAGTTCTTTCCCATGACTTTCGTCCTCACAGTTCGCTCTGTGCCCTCTAGAGAGCCTGGCTCGGCCTCACCTGTGGACGCTGGTGTGAGTGAGACGCACCAGGAGAGACCGGCCACGGCCGGAGCCTGCTCGCCTTCACAGGCACCGAGCGCATCCTGCTGGGTGCCCATGGGCGCCGCTGGAGCTGCGTGTTTGGGGGTCCTGTCTGCCTGCTCGCCTGCCCCAGGCCCTGTAGGACATCAGCTGCATCCGAGGGCTGCAGGGCTGTACCTAACAATGCCTGACCCCGACATGTCCCTGTCTGCCCGTCAGAGGTGGAAAACAGTACGTGTTAGGTTTTACACAGTCAGCTGTTCACAGAAACCTTAGAGTGGGACAAAGAGGGATCCCACTCTGCTCCAGCTCTCTGAAGAAAACTAGAAGGGCACATCCAAGCCTCCAGCAGCCGTCTGTGAGTGCAGTGGCATCCACTGGCTGGGGACTCCACCTCTGACGTCATAGCCCGTCCCCACCCTGACACCGGGGCCCATTTTCACCCACTCTGAACTCACTAAATCCCACCTTTCTACTCAGGGCCTGATTGCCCATTTTTCCTAAAATGTGGACTGTTCCCAGTTAAAGTCGTCATCTCCTTCCTGCCCCAGGAAAGACGCCAGGTGTTATCAGCGCCTTCTTCTGCCACCCTGGACCTGCGGTGCTGGTGAAGGATTGTGGCTCTGGTCCTCCTGTCTTTCCTGGTGGCTAATTGGCCAAGTGGGAGTTACTTGGAGGTAGTTTAATGGGTAAACAGGAAAGTCTGAAGTCAGCCTGTCACTTGTGCATGTGATCGACTCTTTAAAGCTCCGAGAACAGCTCATGCTCGCTAGAAAGGCAGAGTAAATGAAATCTCGGCCTCCGCTTCTGAAGTCTTAGGCAGCCCCTCTATCACTGTCGCACGTCTGCAGGTGAGGGGCCTGTGCATGGTACGTGGGTGAGGGAAGGGCAATAGTCATGACAAAGGGCCCAGGAGAGCTGGCTGCGCTAGGCACTGCTCCAGCAGCCCCACAGGCCGGTGCTTCCACCCTGCACACCTGCCTGGCCTGGGCCTGGGCTGGTCCTCGGCGCTGGCCGTGTCCTCCAAGGCCCCGTCATTGGTCCCCAGGCGCTGAGCAGACAACCGCATCTGCCCCCTGCACGTCTCACAGCACTGGAGTGGCTGCTCTTTGTGCTTTTTCTCTTCTCAGGAAGTTTCTAGAAACCTCACCAAGGAAAGCGAACAAATCAAAGAGGACGTGGCAGAAGTTCGAACTGAGATGAGCAAGCTCAGCAAAGAGAACTGCTCCAGGGATGTCCTGGACCGCCAGCCGGACATCCGCTTGGCACTGCAGCGGGACACGGCCGCGGCGTACACCCACCCCCAGGTACCGGCCGGAGCTCAGCGGGAGGGCTACCTGCAGGGCAGGGGCCTCAGCCAGCCCTCACCATCAGGTCTCGGCCTGACGTGCACGCCAGGGCCTCCACAGCTGGCACTGAGTAGGGGCCCCAACTTTTCGTCACCCCCGTGGTTCTAAGTAAGGAGGCGCCTACCTGTGACTGGTCTAAGCACACTCTGTTCACAGCACCTTCTTTCACTCCAGGCATGCGTGTCCACTTTGCAAACAATCTGCATTCTGTGCTCCTGTTGACAGGGACTTGCCAGTGCTAGGCCTGGTCCCCCTCCACAGTGCCCCCCAACCGTCTCGGCACCTGCTCCATGACAGCCCCCCGCAACGGTGCCGCCCCCCACAGCAGCTCTGCACACCAGCCAGGCAGAGACCAAGCCCCCAGCCCCGCGCAATCTCCCTGTCTAGTGCTGGCAGGGGCCTCGGACCTCTGCCCCTTCCCACCCAATTGTGTCCTGAGCACAGTCACCCCTCATGAACCAGACTGCTGTCTACTGTCCTTTGAACAACTTGTTTAAAGCTCCCTCTCACTGGGGGCCGGGTCCTTTGGCTGAGGTTACAGTGTCTGTGCAGATGGGGCAGCTGCTCCCACTGAATAGGCTGGGCTGCCTCCTGCCCGGCAGCGGGCAGCAGGCCCTCACTGGGCGGCACCGTGGCGGAAGAGGGCACAGGGCACAGGGCACAGTCAAGGAGAAGAACTGGTGACCTCACAGGAGGGCCTGGCAGCCTGTGCAGCAGCCTCGAACCCAGGCCTTGCTTCCTTCACTGGCCGCCAAGACTCAGTGGTGACGGCAGAATGAGGGCTCCACTGTCCAGGGGCAGGTCCCCCCATCTCGGGCCACAGGACAGGGCATGGGTGACGGGGCCTAGGACAGTCAGAGCCCCCATGTTGGCTGATGATTTGCGAGGCCGGAGGATGGCTCTGTAGGACCTGGGCGAGGAGAACTGGGTGAAAAAGGAGTTAGACCAGGCACGCGGGCTGCAGCCCAGATGGACAGCAGCCCAGCAGGGCGGGGTAGGGGGTGGTCAGCGCACCCCGTGGAGCTGGTGCTGGCCCTGCCCAGCAATGACTCGAAGTGAAAACAGGTCCATACCGAGAATGCAGAGAGCATCACGCTGTGGCTGGGCTCTAGGTGACTCTGTCTGCTTTTTCTCTTTTTAATTTTGTTTAAAGGAAAGGTGCAGGCAGGATTGAAAGGGAGCAGAGGCAGACAGGCAGGAGGCTAGAGGAGGAAGAAGCCTTTTAATTATTTTATTTAGTTCATCCTAGTTGTGCCCCTGCCCTGGGATATGAACCCAGGCCCTTGGGATGTGTGTGGCGGCACTCGGCCAGAGGCGGAGGACCCAACCGCTACTCCACAGGTGTGCCTTGTTGAGGCCGTTTTAAAAATATCATATTCCTTCAAAAAGGATTTTTAATCCCCAAACTGCTAGCTGATGAGCCTGGCTGACACTCCAGCAGGTCACACCCCCGTAGCCAGGGTGACCTGGAGGCAGGCGCCTGCTTGTGGCCCGGGCCAGTGGCACAGCCCTCTGCATCCCTGCGGCGGCCGCTCCTGTCCTCCCGGCTTCCAGCAGTCCCGTCGGCTGAGCTGGAGAAGCTGCCACTGATGACATATCATGCGGTCTGTTCGGGAACCCAGCTCAGAACCCCTGAGGGCAAACGGCACAGACATCAAACACTGTGCTCCTGGCTCAGCACAGCCTCCCCTCCCGGAGCCCCCTTCACAGCCGCCGAGGTTAGCAGTCCACCCACGGGGAGGAGGCACAGTGCCAACCATAGCCCTGCTCCTCGGAGGGAGCCCCATGCTGAAGGGGCCACGGGCCTCTGGGTTTGGACCCAACTTCCCAGGTTCTGGAAGATGACCTCGGGATATCCGGGAACAGCAAGTGCCATTTGTTGGTGGCCTCTTGTCTGGAGGGCTGACAAGGGGATTTGAGCCCAGGGCAGGGTGGCGCCTGGCTGCCAGGATGAAGTCATGCTCCTGCTGGGATTAACAGAGAGGAAGTCGAAGCAAGGGGTGGGGGGGTTGTCACCCCACAATGCCTCTCCTGAAGAAATGATGTGTCCCTGGCAGAGGCTGCCCATGGTCTGGCTCCATCTCCTTGGTGGGGAGAGGAAACCGCAGTTCCCATCCATCCTGCGAGTCTGGAGCACAGACAGCTCCTGGATTCGCCACAAAGAAATGACAGCCTGCTTTTGCAGCACAGGGTTGGGTCGGGGG
This sequence comes from Solenodon paradoxus, assembly GCA_004363575.1. Lineage (NCBI taxonomy): Eukaryota > Metazoa > Chordata > Mammalia > Eulipotyphla > Solenodontidae > Solenodon > Solenodon paradoxus. The sequence goes on from RJWH01000544.1 coordinate 463,840, forward strand.
GAGAGCGGGGTACAGCAATTAAATGACCCACAGCTCAGCCTCGCACACAGCTCTCTCCAGGGGCACATGAGGGCTCCCACGTCTGCTGAGCACTGGCCAGGCTGGGGCTGAGGACCTGGCATGTAGAGGCATCTGGACGGCCGGAGAGCTGTGCTGTGGGCAGAAGGCGGCCCGGGAGGAAGAACCGGGCTTGGGACGGTAGCCCTGTGGCGGGGCATGGAGCTGCCCCTCCCGGCCCCTGCACCCACGGACCTCCGCTGAATGGTCACTCAGCCTTTCTCTGGATACCACAGTCCCTTGCCCTGTTGTCATAGTGAGCAAAGTAATATGAAGCAATGAGCCTACCCTACCCCCGTCGGGGTCACCTCCCCAGCTAGAAATGGTGACTGATGGGGTTAGGGAGCAGGCCCTTCGCCAGCCTCCCCTGCCCAGCCCCGACAGTTTTGTCTGCTCTCGACCCTGGCAGGGGAGGCAGGCAGAGGGCTGTCCCCATCTTCCAGGACACAGTCCCCACGGGTTGGCTGTGTCTGCTGTGCCTCTGGATAAGCTTTGGTCATGGAAAAGCCATGCAGATGCGGGTGTGACTGACACAAGCGTGGGGCTTCCCGCCAGATTTTAAAGGTCAGAACTGGAGCCTGGTGGCTCCTCCAGGGCAGAGTTAGGCTGCTGGCCACAGCTGCTGGGCCCCTGCTGGCTGGTGCTCAGGGACCCACATGGTCAGGTCGCAGGGCGTCTGGGGACAAGGGTTTTGCTTCCAAGTAGGTTCTGTAATCTGGGTGATTTCACCAAAATCACAGGATTTAGGGAGCTTACCCCATCCTCCCGGTGAGAACAGAAGAGCGCATAGCTTAGGGGGTTGCACCTCCTCACTGTCGGGGTCCCCCAGTCCTCACGAGATAGGGCTGGCCACACTGCCCAGGATGGCACCGTGCCCCTAAGGAACTGGACCCCGGGTCGAACACAGACCCACATTGACCCTCTCAGATCTGGCACCTACATCCTTTGTTTTCAAAGGTGGGTGACTGTGATTCTGGTGGGGGGGGGCGTGAGCAGATGGACCAAGGCAGGTCTCAGAGACCCTGCCACACTGGACGCAGAGGTCGGTCCTGGGGCAGCAGGCCAGTGGAGGACAGGCAGGCCTCCTCGGTGTTTTCAACTTGACAGTTCTCATCTTACAAATGTAGACTTCAGTTTAATGTTTTAAACCAAAGTTACCTCAAAGCTTTATTTTTAAAACTTCAATTTAGCAAATACCAACGAGCCCCCACTCAGGGGATCAGAGATGAGCCAGAAACAGTCTCTACCCTTCCAGCTTCTCAGTCCGCAGACAGCAACACCCTTAAGTGATGATGCAGAAGGAAGGCAGGCTGAGCAGCAGACACTAAGAGCAGAGCCCTGCACTCGTTAGGAATTGGTTCTGTTTTGAGTGAGTCCCAAATCCAGTGCCTGACACAGGAAAGGGTGGTTCTCTCATGTGCGAGAGCTCAGGAGGCTGCGGGCAGGGACTGATTAGCTGTCATTGGCGACACCCACCCTTAAACTGCCCCTCAAGGTCACAAGAAGGCTGCATAGCTCCAGCCATTCTATACACATTTCAGGCCAGAGGAGTAAGAAGGTGTGCAAAGCATGCCTCCAAGCTGAGTCAGTGTGTCAGCCACCTTTTAAAATTTTTTTTACAGAAAGATAAACGAAGGCGAGCAGGTAGGCAGGAAGAGAGAGGGAGAGGAAGCACTGTATTTTATTCAGGTGTTCATCTTGGTTACTTCAGTCTTGAACTGGGGCCCTTGGTATATATATGACTGCATCTGGGTTAAACCGCTCAGCCACCAGGCTCCCCAATTGAGCCACCTTGTTAGGAACTTTCCAAAAGCATATCCCGCTTCGTCTTCATAAGGAATAAAAAGTGGATTCGGGAAGTCAGAGTCTTTGCAAAAAAAAGTTCACAGTGAGGATTAGGAAGGAAAGAAGAATTCTGAATGAGGAGGTTGGGATGTATTTCCTCAGGAACCTAGGATTTCTGCAAGGCCTTGAGAAATGAGTGGATTTCAGAAAGTAGTCATACAGGGGAAGACAGAGGGGACCTTGGCGCAAAGACCAGGCCCTCCGGAGAGCCGAGAGGGCCGGGCGCTGGGAAGGAGGGTACAGGGGGCGGGCGGGAGGCAGGAGGACTTGGGTCAAGGGCAGGTGTTGAGAGGTCGCGGACTCTGGGCTTTATTCTGGAGGTTGTTGGTGTGGGTCGGGGCTCTGAAAGCAGAGGCAGAAGCAAGGCCACCTCCTCCTCAGTGGCATCACGGGTGGCTTCACGTCTCAGCCCCCAGCCTAGCCACATGGCTCTCCCTGGACCCAGCTGGTATCAGAGCTGGGTACCTCCCCACCCACAGAAGCCCCCAGCACGTCGGGGCCAGAGCTGAGCAGTGCGCTGCACTCTGGGAGGTGTGGCAGGAGGTACCTCTGCCACTGGCCGCTGTGAGGCCTTGGGTAGTTCACACAAACGTTCTGTGCCTCCGTTTTCCAGTCGGCAGATAAAAAGGATAAAGACAGTTCCTTTCTCTAGGACTGATGAAAGTGAGTTAACACAGCGGCGCTCATAGACCAGAGCTCAGCTCTTAGAACTGGACGCTGTTAATACGTGGCCCAGCTCCAGCACCAACCGGTGACCTTCCTTTCTGTCCCCTGAGAGCAGTACGAGGAACAGTTCCTGAAGGAAGAGAGCGTATCCCAGCAGATCGGCTCTGGCTCCGGGACGCTCTTGCCCACGCGGCCCCTGGCCCCGCCCACGGTGCTGAGGCCACAGCGGCCCCTGCAGAGGCGGGTCCACCTGCGGGGCCGACCGGCCTCCACGCCCACCGTCATCCGGGGCATCACCTACTACAAAGCCAAGGTCCCCGAGGAGGACAGCGACATCGAAGAGCAGCGTGAGTCGGGGTCCGCAGGCCCCTCCACCCCCAGGCAGGTTCAAACGGGAATCAGGTTTGAACCTGGTGGGGATGCATTTCCCGCCGACCACACCCCCTCTGCGATGATTACTGCCTACAATTACTGCCTACTGCCATGACCCCGCAGAGCCAGCTGGTCATCCCAGAATCCCGCAGAGGACCAGATGATCAGAGTTCTCGCCGCAGGTCCCCGCGGCGTGCAGAGGCCATCTCTGGGCTGGCGGAAGCCTCCTGGCACAGCAAGGCGGAGCCAAGGGCCTTGTGCCCTGCAGTCTGTCCTCCCAGCTTTGCAGAAAGCAAGGCTCCAAGCGGGCACATCTTCTCTGATCCCGGCTCCTCCTTTCAGGACCCCATCTGAGCCCCCAGCCCCTCCCCAGGTATCTCCCCCCTGCTTGCTTTTCTCCTTAACACTGGCTCCCTCTGTGTTCCTCCCGCCACTGGCTGCAAGGGAGGTCCCTGCACTGGTCCTGTAGGGGCCTCTCCAGCAGCACCAGCCAGGCTCATCCTGTCCAGCGCGGCCCTGCTGCTCAGAGCTGATGCTCACTGGTGGTTGGCAACCTCCTTTTGCCCATTTAACTGTGTATGTTGTCTTTTTCTTTCTGGATATGCAGGGGGTTTCTACTCGCTCTGCACACGAATCCCTGTCAGCCTTATGGAAGGCAGGTGTTTTCTCCCTGCCAGTGGAGTGTGTTTCAGCAGATGAAATCCATTCTGAGCGACGATGCTATTGTGGGTGCACCTCTGTGTCCTCATTAAGAAGTCTGTGCCTCCCACATCCCTTCCCTGCTCAGCCCCCAGGTTCCCCAATTTCACTCAGAACAGAAACCAGGCGGAGCCCATAGACCCAGCTCCTGCACCCAAGCCCTCCTCTCCCATTCCATCCTGCCCCAGGGCCTTTGCATCACCACTTTTTCCCTGGTGTCCTTGGCCCAGAGCTGCATGGGCCATTACCTCACCTACTCAGAGCCTCCTCATCCCTCCATCTTTGTCGTCCCATCCAGACCAGTACTGGACATTCCCTGCCCTCCCACTTCAGACCCTCCTCAGTGACAGGCTTCTTGTTTGGGGCACTAACTTTATTTTGTGTCTCCACCATCGGAACAAGGCTGTGTAGTGTCTGTCCCCTCTCAGCCTCTGTCAGAGCTGCAGGACCCCCATTGTGTTCCCGTGGGGCTGTTTCTAAATCAGGACACCTGTGGATGAAGGAACCCTTCTTATTAATACGACAAATGCCGCACTCTGGTCATCGAAAGGTTGTTTTCTTCCCATCACAAATGACCCCTCTCTTTGTTCCCAGAAGATGAGTTTTTCAGTGGTGAAAATGGAGTGGATTTGCTGGTTGAAGATCAGCTTCTGCGACACAAGGACCTGCTGAGTGGCGCCCCCCAGGGCCTAGGGGTCACCCGTCATGGATCGTCTGAGAAGGGTGATGACGCAGGCACTCAGCCCACTGCCCTGTCTTCAGTGCAGCCACAGGCCCCCACGCGGGCTTCCCACATCCCCGACCCCACTGTCCTGGCCTCCACTGAATGGTTCTCAACATCACTCCCACCTCCCTTGACCTCGCCAGACCCTGAGGGGGAGGCCGTCATCAAACCTGCTCAGGATCCAACCACCCAGCAATCTCCGGCTCCAGCACCTCTGCCCACGGGCCCTGGGGACACATTAGTGGAGACTATGCACCCCACCCCAGTGCCTTCCACCACCCCTGCCATCCCCACCCTGATACCTGAAGAAGATGACATCCGGAATGTCATAGGTGAGTTCGTCCCACCGCCATGGCCACCTGCTCAGCCCAGTTGAGAGGCTGGATGGGAGGGAGGGACTGGAGGGCCTTTGCCTCTGCCTGGTGGTCACCGTTGAGGGTCTGTGCTCAGAGGGCACTGATGGCAGGGCAAGAGCCCCTATCCTGGTGGGAGGGAGTCACAGAGCCATGAGCCCAGTGTCACTGTCAGTTTTGTAAGTGCAGGGGCTGCCCATGGGTGAGGCTTTGTGGGAGACGCTGGGACTGGGTGATGGCTCAGCTAAGTTGTGGCAGTGAGTCCACCGCGTTGTGAAATGAGGGCTGTCCTGGGGGTTCCCGGAGCAGCAGAGGAGTGGGAACCGGACCAGCCTGTGCAAAGCCTCATGAGACCTGGGCGCCCAGCAACGCGAATGGTGGGTGCTCTACGGAGACTCAGACATGGAGACATGGGGAGGCGCAAGCACGGGCACTGCTGAGAAGGCTGGGAAGCTCTTCTGAGGCAGCATCATCTGAGCTGGGCTTCGAATGATGAGCAGGAGCTCTCTAAGCAGCACAGGGACAGCCCGCCTGGGCCCACACCCGGGTTCAGCCTGGTTTCTGCCATCACCCCGGCCCGCCTTGGCCAGCTCCCGGCCCATGTGTGGGTCTCAGCTGAAATGAGAAATTTGCTAGACTGTGTCTTCCACTTCAGTCTAGGGCTTTCCACAATGAGTTCATCTGGCCGTGATATGGCAAAGGGTTGTTGTCGGTGAAAACCCCAGAGTAGTGAGCCTGGGAGCAGGGATCAGTGGGTGGACCTGGGCCGCAGGGCACAGCCCCAGAGCTTTGGCCGGAGGAGGGGCAGGAAGAGGTCCGTGGGCCCAGAGGCAGGGTGGGACCGGAGAGGGTTTCCTTTTCTTTCCCAGGCACAGTAAGCTGGCCTGCAGTGGAAGGTCGGTCCCTCTCTGCTTGGATAAGCGATTCTGCGACCAGGTCCTGATCCATTTCTGCAGTGCCCAGGGGTCCACACAGGTTGAGTCCAGCTCCCCAGTCCCCCATCCACATGGGCGTGAGCTTCCCGGGGTCCCCTTACCTCCACTGCTTCCCCCTTGGGTGGGAGGAACAGCTCCTCCGGAAAGTTGGGGTCTTTGCTCCCCGCTCTGACAGGGCCCACCCCTGGTAGGTCTGCAGCCCAGGACTGTCTTCCCTCTGCAGCTCCCAGCGAGGGTGGTGTCCTCCACTGTCCCCAAATGCTACACCTCAATCCCCAGTCCCTCCCCGCCAGCCTCCCTGGGCCTGGCCCCCAAATGGCTATTTGGCGTGACTCCCAACAGGCCCCTTTGAGGGTCCCGAGGTCTCTCCCCTTCCAGTAGCCTGACCGAGGGGCTGATCTCCAGACAGCAGACCCTTGTGTCCTGACAGCTGCTGCATGGTGGCAGGAGCTGGGGACAGGGCACATCTCTTGTTTAAGTCTCTTCAACTGAAGGGCATATAGTTCACATAGGAGGCAAGGGCTGAAAGGAGAAAGGGCTTTCCATTTATTTATCTATTTTTAAAGGGACGGTGCAGGCAGGAATGCAGGCGAGCATTCAGGCAGGCAGGAAGAGAGGAGGAAGAAACACTTTACTTTTATTTAGTTGTTCACACTGGATGTTTCCCCCTGGGACTTGAACCCAGGGGTATGTGGCCTACGTTCCTTTGAAGGTGACAGATCTAACTGCTACTCCACCAGGGTGCGCTGAGAACAGGGCTTCTGACAGCTGGGCCCAGGGGGTGCTCAGGTGGACGTGGGTCCCAGCTATGGGTCTTCGGGAACCATTGATAACCAGTTATCGCAGTCAAGTGCCCCTGCTGCTGGCTTGTGGATGGGATTTCCCTTCCAGAACCTTCTCTGTGGACCCGCTGTGCTGTGCCCGACAGAGGCGGGCGGGATGCCCTGCGCGCCCCAGTCGTTAGTGACGAATCATCTGGCTGGACAACACAAGCCTCTGACTCACTGCCCAGGAGTGGTTGCTTGTTGAGAAGTCTGGCAATTTTGATTCAGGGCTCGAGAGGTGGTTTTAAGTGAGATTCGTTTAAAAGGAACACCCCCCGCCCCAAGCTTCCCAGTCCCACGTTGTGAGGTCGTTCAGAGTCTGCTGCTCCCCTCTCCCCTCGGGGGACTGGTAAAGCTCTTAGAAAAACTCCAAAAACAAGTCAATTAGAATGAACTTTCAGCGGTGGAACAAGCAGGGTGAAGTGCAGGAGCGGGTGCTGGGGCCACGCTGGCAGAGCCCCCCACACGGGCAGGCTGCTGTCCCCCGCTCCAGGGAGGGCCTGCAGGAAACGTGCTGGCTTGGCTCCCGTGCGGTGCCGGGTCTGAGGCGGCCCCGGAAGGCTGCTGACCAGGCAGGTTGGCCTCTGCACCTGCACGCAGGCCCCAGAACTGTCCCTGGCACCTCACAGGCAGCTCCCGCCCCAGCGAGGGCACACCTGCCTCAGTGGCTCTACTGGGAACTTCCCCACCGAGGCCTTGGGGCCAGAACAGGCATTGGAAGTGGGGAGTCCTGGTGGGGGGTCAGGAACATTCCAGAACTCCAGAACAGAGTCCTCTCCTTGCTTACTGGAGGGAGTCGCTTCCAGAAGGAATGAGGAAGGTCCAGCAGGCAACTAAAGTGGCCAGCACATGACAGAGGTGCTATACCGTCAGCAGAGACCCCAGCCTACGGGCAGAGGGCCTTTGGGGCACAGGGACATACGAGCAGAAGCAGGGGTGGGTAGAGCAAGCCCCAGCACTGACCCTGAGGACCAGAGGGGCGGGTGGACTCTGGATGGGGTCGGGCGCCTGGTGAGGAGGTGCACCGTACTCTCCGGTGCTGGGGCCCTACCGCGGAGGAGCACTATGGGACTTCCCGCTGGGTACAGCCAGCTGAGTGCTGGGGGCCCAGGAGCTGCTGGTGGGTGGCAGGCACAGGCTGATCTAGCTGAGCGCCGCCTAGGAAAGTGCTGTGCAAGTTCTGGGGGTGGGAGGGCGCTCCCTCCCTGTCCCTCGGGTGTTTGTTGTTTCTCAGTCATCTCCTGCCTTGTAAGAATGGGAATCTCGGTTTAAGACAAATACAAACCTCGTATTTGGTAGCCCCAGTCCACAGTCCTGTTCCACAGCCCGCACACGCCCATGCTACATACATGCCCCATGCACGCTCCATGCGCACTGCGCGCACCTCCCCGCGCACAGCCCGGCGCATGCTCCGTGCGCACTGCGCGCATCCCCCATGCCTACACTCCGCGCACGTGGTCCTCCGTCGTACAGCAGCACCCACCCTACCCCTCACCGTGGAAGCAGGCCAGACTGCGCCTCCTGGTCATGGGTGAATCCAGGGAGGAAACACGTGAGAGGTGACAGGCCGCCTGGTTGCCTGCGTTTCTCGAGCACCTGCCTCGTCCAGGTTCAGGAGGTGGCGGGGCGAGGCCGGAGGGTGGCGGGGCAAGATAGGAGGGCTCATGATGAGCTCATGATAAGCTCATAGGCAACCCACACACACAGTTGCAGCCCCCAGCTCCCCCAAAATCTGCCCTGGGTGCCAAATGGTCTGTGCCAAGGGCGGCAGCAGTGACAAGTCTTGAAGGAGCTGGCACCTCCAGGAACCCAGTAAATGAGGCTGCAGGCTCCTGCCATGCAGACAGTCAACCTAATGGTTCTTCTGCACTGTCCCTTCTTGGGCAGTGGGTCCTCCAAACTGCCCCCTCTCTCACCAGATACATAATTCTTCCAAACTGCTCCTCCTCCCCCCGGGCATACGATTCCTCCAAATGCCCAGCATCCACCTGGGTCTATCTCTGAGGGATGGACATACATCTGCCCGCCCCTCTTGTACAGAAACGGACTGGAAACGAGTCCACTCTTGTTTGCTGTGCCTCCTGCCACAGGTCACCCCAGACTTGGGGGCTGAGCCACAGAATTGCCTCACATAGGGTTCTGCGGGCAGAAGTCTGGAGTACCCGGCCCCAGGTGCCACCAGCTGCGGTGGCTTGTGACCCCATCACTGCTCTTGGCTGTTGTCAATCATCAGGTTGCCTCTTGGGTCACATCTCCCGCCTCCCTGTTCCAAGGACACTGGCAATGGCAGTTAGGACCCTCCCAGAGGGACAGTCCAGGCACCCTGGTCTGGAGACCCTTGACTCATCACACCTGCAGGCCCTTCTTTCCGTGGTCACCGCGTCCGGATCAGGATCTGGGTGCTCCAGGGACCCTCGGCCTGCCCACCCTCAGGAGAGTGGTCTCCAGCATGTAGTGAAGCAGGCAGGTACAGGTACAGTTGCCAGAGGAGAAAGAACGACTCTGTGACATTTTGTGGGAAACACTTGGAGCTGGTGGCAGAGCTGAGAGGAGCCCACCCAAGGGACGCACAGGCTGCCTGGGGCAACGCAGCACATGGAGCTCATCTGAGTCCTGACTGCAGAGCTCATCTGTCCCTCCACACTTGTCAGAGAGCCACTGTAGACATGGCGACCCTGACAGCAGCCACTCATTGTTGGGCTCTGAAACGGGGAGCCGGTGTCCTGGCTGAACTTTGCGAGGGGATGGGGCACACGCCGCAGGAGGGTCATCTTTTCTGTCAGACCCAGGCGCTCCTGGGCCTCCTCATCTTGAACACTCATCTGACTTGAGAACAGCCCTGGGGCTCTGCTGACCGTCTGGTAGAGACACTGTCAGACCAAACCCAGTACACACAGCCCCCTGTCCTGCCAGCTGCGGCTCCTTCCTGGGCGCTGGGGGAGCAGGACAGTAGAACAGACTGGAACAATTTGGAAGCGGGGTGGAGTGTGGAGAAACCCAGATGGCATGTCCCTGCTGAATGTCAGGCCAATTCTTCTCGTCACCCCGTCTGAGTGTCATTCTTTTTGTTGTTGTTTCGCGAGGAGAAAGAAGCATTTTATTTAGCTGTTCACATTGGTCGTTCTTTCCAGCCCCAGATCTTAAACTGGGACCTTAGGATGTATGTGGACTGCTCCCAGGGTGTACTAAACCACTGGGCCACCAGGGCGCACCCTGAGTGTCGGAGGTTGGCAGGCGGAGGGCATGGTTTGTGGGTTCCATTGCCTGGCAGGGGCGGAGGTGTGGGGGCTCCACAGCCCCCCTGCTGCCACTCCATGTGTTGCCCAGCAGGACAGGAATTTGTGTCCCAGTGTCATGCGGATGGCAGCCTCCTTCAGGGTCCCTTGAAGAGTGACCTGCGGTTAAACCTCACTGGCTTTGGGCTGGTCCCAAGTCAGCCACTTAGGGCCTCTCCTGGGCACTGGGGTCATGTCCCCTTATATGGAACTTGGTCCCCACCCCTGTCATTCCCCAGAAGGGACCCTGGCATCCTACCCACAGTCGTGACCAGAGCTCAGCTGCTCCTGAGGACTTAGACGGGGCTTCGGCGCTGGGGCGGTGTAGATGGAGCGGTCAGGGCAGGGGCAGAACACGAGGACCCGCAGGCACGCAGAGGGCCTTGCACGACAGGAGCAGAGCGAGGATGGGGGAGACCTGAGGAGCCAGCAGGGCCCCAGGGCCACCAGCCTGCCGCTGCGCCTCGGGGGCCACACTCCTTCACTCCTCAGGACGGTGCAAGGACACCCTCTCCAGCATCTCGGGGCCGGCCACCCAGAACACGTACGGGCGGAACGAGGGGGCCTGGATGAAGGACCCACTGGCCCAGGACGAGCGCATCTACGTCACCAACCACTACTACGGCAACACCCTGGTGGAGTTCCGGCACCTGGAGAGTTTCAAACAAGGTAGGCGCCCCCCTCCGCCCACCCTCCTCACCACCACGGCCCTGGCGCGACAGTGGACGACCAACATGACACCGTCTCAGACGGTGAAGCGCCTCCCCACCCCCACGCCCACGCCCACCCTGGAGGGGACCCTCTCCCTCACTTTCCAGCTCCTGGGGCGCCGTGTCCCCTCCAGCCCACAGTAGTGATTGTCCGCACCCTTTAAAGCCACGTTCACCTCTGAGCGGGCTGTACTCTGGACATGGCCCTGGAGAGCAGGCGACAGTCGTGACTTCTCTGTGACCGATGAGCTCAGGCGGCACAGGGTGGGCTCTGCCGCACCGGGACTTTCCAGGTCGCGAGCGGAGCCCCGGGCCCGGGCCCGCGGCCACGTCTGAGCCTGTGCCCCACGCAGGTCGCTGGAGCAACTCCTACAAGCTGCCGTACAGCTGGGCGGGCACAGGCCACGTGGTGTTCCAGGGCGCCTTCTTCTACAACCGCGCCTTCACCCGCAACATCATCAAGTACGACCTGCGGCAGCGCTACGTGGCCGCCTGGGCCCTGCTCCACGACGTGGCGTATGAGGCGGCCACGCCCTGGCAGGGACAGGGCCACTCGGACGTGGATCTGGCTGTGGACGAGAACGGCCTGTGGCTCATCTACCCGGCCCTGGACGATGAGGGCTTCGGCCAGGAGGTCATCTTGCTGAGCAAGCTCAACGCCGCGGACCTGAGCACGCAGAAGGAGACCACCTGGCGCACGGGGCTGCGGCGCCACGCCTTCGGCCACTGCTTTGTCATCTGCGGTGTGCTGTACGCCGTGGACAGCCGCACCCAGCACCACGCCAACATCTCCTACGCCTTCGACACCCACACCAACACGCAGATGGCGCCCCGGCTGCTGTTCGAGAACGCCTTCTCCTACACCACCCAGGTGGACTACAACCCCAAGGATCGCCTGCTCTATGCCTGGGACAATGGGCACCAGGTCACCTACCAGGTCATCTTTGCCTACTGACCCCGTCCCCAGGAGGACAGGTGCAGGGGGTGGCCTGTGCGTGCGTGTGTGTGGAGATGGGTCTCTGTGGCTCAGAGATCTGTTATTTTGTGTAATATTGCAAGTGGGAGATGACAAGCAGAGTTGTTTTTTAATGGATTGTAGATCAATCCATACGTGTGCGTGCTGGTCTCATCCGCCACGGTGTCTATTTTTGTGCAAATGGGCTTCTCCTTCTGACCAGTCCGCACCTTCCTGCAGACACCCTGTCCTCTGCTCTGGTCCCCCTGCTGAAGTTTCTTCACCGGGTCCCAGGGACGGGAGAGGAGGCAGAAGGATGTGTGCAGGGCGGGAAAAATTATGTATTGGAGAAGTTTTAAAAACCTAGAAAAAATGCTTTTTTTTTTTTTTTTTTAATAAAGAGGAAATTTAAAATCACCCCACAGGTGTTTCTGTCTAGTGCTGGTGCATCTGACTGTTGGGGGGCTGCTCTCACAGAGGCCCTTCCCCCTGAAAGAGGGAAGATTTCCTTGTGGGGTCTCGACCCTTTGCTTCGCTTCCAGTCACACCAGCTCCCTGCTCCGTCTGCTTTTTTCTGGTCGTTTGCCCATGACGTGGAAACCGTTTATTCACTGGGCCTCCTGTGTGTGTTTGGGGTGGCACTGCTGAGCAGGGAAAGCCCAGGGTGACCTGGCCCCACACTTTCTTCAGCTTAGTCAACTCCCTTCCTTCCTTCTAACTGGTGTGGGCAGGGTGGACGACGGCGGCCAGAGAGCTGTCCGTGTCAAAAGGCCCTGTCTGGCCAGAGAAGGGAGAAGACACTCCCTCGTGAAACCCTAGCCCCTCTGACAGGCCCTAGTTTGGAAACCATAGTGGAGATTCAAGAAAATGTCTGCTCTTAGCTAGTGAGATAAACTACCAGGAGAGTTGCTGATGTGAAACTTACAGCTTATGTCTATCCATGTTTCCATTCATCCATTGTCCATCCATGTGTCCATCCATGTGTCCTTCCATGTGTCTATCCATCCATGTGTCTATCCATCCATGTGTTCATCCATCCATGTGTCCATCCATCCATCCATGTGTCCATCCATGTATTCATCCATCTGTCCATTCATCCATGTATCCATCTGTCTGTGTATTCATCCATCTGTCCATCCATCCATCATCCATCCATGTATCCACCCGTCTGTCTGTCCATCTATCCATGTGTCCATCCATTATCCATTCGTGTATCTATCCGTCTAGCCATCCATGAATCCACCCATCTATCTGTCCATCCATCCATCCATCATCCATCTATGCATCCATGATCCATGTTTACAGTCCCCAGGCTCCTTGACAGGACCTGTAACCCCGTGCCCTTCCAGGGCCTCTTTGCTGTTTGCCCAGAGGCCCATGAAAGATGTTTGTCTTTTCCTTCCTGGGCCTGGCCCTGGCACCTGGCACAGGCTTTTTTTCCCTGCCCAGACCATGCCAGGGCCTTCTAATCTGCCCATTCTCCGGCCTCTGCATCCCCTGTCTAGAAGCTGGCCTGACTGCTGCAGGGTCCAGAAAGGCCTCAGACTTAGGGGCCTCTGGGTGGGCGGTCTGAGCGGAAGAACCTCAGGAACAAGTCAATAGGAAATGACCAGAACTGGTCAGGCCCAGCTGCCTGCAAAACCACTGCCTGTGGCGGGGGGTGGGGGGTGTCCTGAGGCAGGGGCGGTCCTCTGGGAAGCCAGGGCAGGCTGAGAGGCCTCCGGGCAGGCTGCAGTACAGGAGGGAGGTGGGCGGCCAGCAGGAACCAGGGAGCCTACTCCGGCTTTGTGGAGTATAGGTTTTCTGTGTGGGTGGCCCACGTGCCTGTGGGGGCCTCACTTCCCCACCCCAGAGAGGCCATGGGGGCCCCGGGGCAGAGTAGCCCCAAAGTCAGCAGGCATCTGTCTGGGCGGATTAGTTACTCAACATCCCCCTTGGTGGAGAACTGGCCAGGGGCAGCTAGCGGAGGGGCAGAGCAGCTCTGAGCGCGCCCCCGTGACCGTGGACTGTGGGATCGGGCCCTGGGCTCAGCTGGCTTCGCCAGGAGCCAAGTTGGAAACTTCAACGCTGAGAATCCTGCTCAGAGAATGGCAATGGCCAGGCTGTGCCAGGCCAGGTACGTGACCCCTGTGTGCCTCCCTGCCACCCCTCCCGCCTCCCCTCACCACCCGGGCATCTTCCCCCTCCTCGCCTGTGAGACGGGGCTCCGGCTCTCAGCCTGCTGACCAGTCCTCTCTGCCCTGGGCAGCTCTCTCCTAACAACTGAACTTGATACCAATGGGAAATAGATGTGGGCTTGTTTCCCTGCAAAGGCACTTCCCAACAGTGTAATTCCCGAGAACGGAGAGTGAGTGACCGTCTGTCCTTTGGTCTCTTTACTGCCCCCGTTCACATGTGGGTTCATTCAGCAAGTCGTGGTGTTCCCGGGAGGATGATAAGAGCACGTGTAAGTGACAGTGGCCGACAGCAGCAGGAGCCACAGAGAAGGGGGCTGCTCTATACAGAGAAAGCAGCGTGAAGATTTCTGGCCCGAACGCTAGGACAGGGGCAGCAAAGTCCCAGAGTGTGACACCGCTGAGTTGCTGGCATTGGGGGAGGCAGGGGCACCTGCAGCCAACCCAGCGCCTGAGCCTCGAGCGTTTCTGCTGCCAGGGGCCAGGTGGCACCGGGATGCGCTGGGCGGTGGCTCCTTGGTCAGTCTACAAACTACAGCTGGTGAACAGGGACGTCTAATATGAGGGATGGGCCCCCCACTTGGCATTGGTGTAAATCTTGGATCTGCCACTTAGCCTCTGAGCCTGTCATCTGTGAAAAGGAGCACATTGTGTCCACCAGGGTTGGAGATTCATGGAAGGTTTGAGGAAGTCAGTGTGTAGCGGTAAGCGGAAGCACTGGCCCTTATTACCATCCAAAGCGGGGTCCTATCTTCCTTCCCCAGTGAATGGACTTCCTTCTGGGCCAGCTCCTGGTCCCCATTTCTTGTCCGTTTCTTGCTCTCCCCTGGGAGACTTGCCTTCCACACAAGGTCCTACGGGAGGCCAGGCTACTCTGGACACTCCCAGTTCTGCCCTGTCCTGGTATGTGACCTTGGGGAAAACACTGAATTTCTCTGAGCCCTCAGGAATGGATCCTGTGTGGTTGTTTGGGTCATAATGAGATAACATCTAAAGCACAAACAAGTAGACACTCAATCGTTGCTGTGAAAAAAATCTCAAATCAAAACACAAAAATAGAAAGTGTATCGAACCCTAATATCCTCAAAGCTATAGCAACCATCAATAATACTTCATCGTATTTCTTCATGTTTTAAAAAATGGCTGAAATACTTTAAATTAAAAAGCATCATGACATTTTACGTAAACTTACTTCACCGGGCATCTCTTAAAAGGACATTATTTTAACATATCCTCGTTACCAAGATTGGCAGTGATTCCTAAACTCAGAAACACACACTTTTCATTCATTTTCCCCAGGTAGCTCAAGAATGTCTCAGATATTGGGGTCTTTGAACTAGATCAATGTCCACACATCGAATGTAGGGTTTTGTTTCATTGTTGCGATCTCTCTAAATTTTCACTATGGAATCACTTCAGATTGACAGAGAAGTTCACAGTTAGTGCTGGCATCTGTTGAAACGAAGACCAATTTCAGCTGAATTCAGCTGGCTAGTGTCCGTGGAGGATTTCCTTATCTATGTTCATCAGACATACTGGTGATTATCATTTCTGTGACACCCTTGCCTGGTTTGGGAGTCAGGGTAATATCATCTTTATAAAATGTGTTTGGAAGTTTTCCTTTCTTGCCCATTTTCTGGAAGCGTTTGAGGGCAGGTGTTAGATCTTCCCTGAGGGTTTGGCAGAGTCAGGAGTGAAGCCTCGCGTGCGGGCTTCGTTTGAGGAATGACCACTGGTTCAGTTTCCTTACAAATGACAGTCTGTCCAGATTTTGTTTCTTCCTTAGAATGTTGTGTGGCTCTAAGAATTTGTGCATTTCCTCCACGTCATCCCAGCTGTGGGCATGTAGGTGCTCCTTCACATCTGACATCACTGTTGAGCTCTCCTTCTGATTTTGTTTGTTCTCTTGGTTCCTGCCATCTGCAGCTACGTGAATGAACTTGGACTTGGTCTCCTCTGGGCGTCCCATGTCCCAGGAATTCCTCACTCTGGAAACTCAATGGAAGTAGATGCTCTGTCCTCCACTCAGAGCCCTCTGAGCAGTTGTCTTCCCTCAGTCTCCATGTCCCCTGTCCAGCTGCCATCTTTGAATGTCACCCAGAGGATGTGAGCCCTGGTTGTTAGCCCACGTCCCCAGCCCCACACCCGGGCGCAGCAGCCTGGCCTCCCAGGCGGCTGCGGTGGAACCGCGAGGCTCCGCCCCCAACCTGTGCTATAGGACCGGAATGCTGGTTTCCTCAGTGACACATGGATGCGGGCAGGTCTTTCCTAAAGCAAAGTGGTCAAGTGCACCATGGAGGGTCACAGGTTGTTATAGAACAGGTCACACTGGTCAGTACAGAGGCTGTGTCCAGACATCACGACTCACAAAGACACTGCACGCTACTGGTCAGATGCTCCCTCACGTCTTCCACGAGCTCTAAGTGGCGCGGACGTCAGCACACAGCACCAGGGCTGTTTCAACTAAG
This sequence comes from Solenodon paradoxus, assembly GCA_004363575.1. Lineage (NCBI taxonomy): Eukaryota > Metazoa > Chordata > Mammalia > Eulipotyphla > Solenodontidae > Solenodon > Solenodon paradoxus. The sequence continues at coordinate 479,897 of RJWH01000544.1, forward strand.
CAGATACCTTTATTGGAAGGGTTCTGGGAGGCTCGGGGCCCCAGATGAAAACCTGGGCATCATGACATGGAGGGCAGACCCAGCAGCTCCAGGAAGCAGGACACCGGGCACCTGGTGTCAGCCACCAGGCAGGCGGGACTGTCTCACTCTGGGGAGCCAGTCCCGCCTGCTTGCTGGAGGCTGGGCCAGTGGTCAGGTCCGCAGGAGGCCGGGCTGGACAGGAAGCTGGTGCGCCCCCACCAGGGCCCACCCGCTGGAAACTGAGGTGCCGGGCAGCTGCCAGCTACAGGCACAGAGCACCGTGGGAGCCCACGCAGCATCACAGGGCTGGCAGGACTGTGTGGGAGGCAGCAGAGCCTGAGAGCAGTGCTGGGGGTGGGGGGCCACGCCAGCCTGGGGTGGAGGCGGATCTTGGCACACTTGACCTTGAGATTAGTTTCCAATCATCTTCAATGGCTCCCTGACTCCGTGGCATCTGTTCTGACACTCAGGGAAGTGGCTCTGGAGTGAGGGTCACTGGGTCCCCAGGTTCCCAGGCCCCACCATCTCCTGACCCAGGGAAGGCTGGGATCTCTCTGCCCCCAAGACGCTGCGCATCAAAGGGACGTCACAGGCATGTGCACGATCAGTCACGGGAAGTCTGACTCTACAATGTTGAGTGGAATCTTTCGTCCAGGAATGTAGGAGCCTGTGTAATTTTCCTTGGTTTTGTCTTCAAGGCTTTTTCCTCTGTGACTCAACACTTGGCAGGCTCCCTGGAGGGAGGCTGGAGGTGGGGTGAGACAGGGTTGCACACAGAGGCCCATGGAGCCTTGCTCGCCTCACCACCCCCACCCCCAGTGCAGGCCTTTGACCTCAGGAGGGTCCCGGGGGGAGTCTGGCTTCCTTGCCCAGGGAGGGGCCCTCCCCTGCAAGCCCCACACAACCCGGAGGGAAGGGAAGCTTCCAGAGCTGAGCAGACAGGGACCGGTCACTGGAGACTTGGGGAGGTGCCCCCTCAGCTGGGGTTCCTTTTCTTGGTGTTCGGATACCCCTTCCCTGAGAACTTGTCCTTCCCGGGCAGCAGCACCTCCCGACACTCCTCAGGCCACCCAAAAGCCTCTCCTCCAGAGGGCCCCACCCCCTCCCCTTCCTCTCCCCTCCTCCCTCCACCCCGAACCAGAAGAAAGTTCCGTTCACAGCCACTGCTTTTCCCACGAACCCCTCGGTTCCATGAGCAGGGGTATCTGAATGCCTCCACAGGAATTTGGGACTCAGCCCCTGCCCATCCTGTCAGCCTTCTCTAGGCCTTGACTCAGGATTCAAACTTATCCTGGGCCCTGGACACCTGACTCCTCTGCCCACAAGTCTCACCTGGACCTGGTCTCCCCACCTAGGCCACATCCCGCTCAGCTCAGCTGCACGTGAGGTGGAGCTGGGGTCTAACGACCCCCAGGTGGTTTCCATGTGCAGCAGGTGTGACCTGCAGGTGGTGCCACATTGGGGTCAAACACACCAGTGTCTCCTGAGCTGTGAGGGGCCAGTACCTGCCTCCAGACTGACATCTCTCTGGGTGTCGGTGCCCAGGACTTCCCCAGGGGCCAAGGAGACTCTTCATGGAAAGTGCTCATCCCAGGAGGCTGGTAAGAGGCACTGTCAGCCACTCAGGGACGCCCTGGTTGCGGGCAGCCAGGCCATGATGAGGCCCAGTCTGTCCCTCAGTGAGGGCAGCAGGAGACCGGAGACTGAGGAGGGGCTGAGGCTGCTCAGCACGGGACCCTGGAAGTGATAGCTGTTCCTCCTTGTCCCCAAAGGCCAGTGACATGACCACAGAGGTTCAGCTCAGGCCCGAAGCCGACCCTCTCCTCCCAATGAGGCGCCATGGCCTCGCTGGCTCTGTGGGTCTGGGTCAGTCCAGAGGAGTTGCATTGCCAGCAAGTTCCATGTGGGGACATTGGGGCAGGTCTGCATTACCCACCTCCAGGGTGGAGTGATGGGGTCGGAGCAGTGGGGGCTGGGGGGTGGGGTGAGTTGCCTGATTGTCCTGAGGGTCTGTCTTCTCTCCCCCTCCCCCAGCACTCATGTCTGTGTGCTCCCTGCTGACACGGGGCAGGAGTGGCAGAAGTCACTGTCCTGGTCACTCTGGGAGAAGCGTCTCCGGGACTTCTTAGCAGTGCAACCTGACAAAGCCTAGAGGCACAGCCTAGGGGGCAGCAACTGTGGGGGGCGAGGTGCTGTGTGGTGGCCCAGTACCCCCGGCCTCGCAAGTGTGCCCTGGATTGTATGGGCTCTCCGACTGGTGCCAGCTTGCGCATCTTGAAAAGGGATAAGCTCCCAAATGTGCGAGATTCTAGTTGTGTTCACCTAAGCGGAAACGGGGTTAAAAGTCCTGGCACCCCTCCTCTCACAGCTTAAACTAATTCAGGCCCCACTGAGGGCTGAATGGAAGCAGCTGGGGTGCCAGGGAGGCCAGGCCGGGTGTGGGGGCGCTGCGGTCTCATGTGAGCAGGCTGCCTAGCAGAGCCTTCCTGCCAGGGAGACACCAGGGACAGTGGCGAGATGGCCACGCTGTGTGAAGCCAGCATCCAGGGAGTGGGGAGCACTGGCCAAGGCCAGCTGACAGCATCAGCCCAGAGCTCTCGAGAGCAGCTGGTGCCTAACTGAACATGTTTTACCAGCTGACCAGAAAACTTACCCTTTTCTGGAAATTACTGGAGTCTTCTGGCAGGGAGGAGGGGACAGCCCCTTGGACGGACACCATTCACATGTCTGGACGGGTACTGTCCCGTGTCTGCAGCACTTCCCCTGTCAGTGGTAGACAGCCGGGTTTGGTCCAGCACTGAAATCTGCGGCGGTGCGTTCTGGTGGAGTAGCGGTTGGCTCCCCCGCATACAGCCAGGGTTCACTTCCTGGGGTCGGGGCGGGGAGAATAACCAAGACAACTAAATTACATAAATGCATCTTCCTCGTCTCTCTTTTTGCCTGCTCTTGTCCTTTTAAAAAAAAAAAAAAGTGTGGCAAAGGCTTCACTCCCAGTGCAAGTGGGGCTCAGGCCCTGCGGGAACTGAGGAGCTGGGGCAGCGTGTTCCTTTGGCCGCAGCTGCGCTTGCAGGGCTGTGGCAGGAAAGGCTGAGACATGTACTCTGGGCAGCTCTGCGTGCGCCGGCTCCGCGTGGCCATGTCTGACTACACTGGGCTGGGTCTGTGGTAGAGCTGTCCTCCCAACTCGGTGCTGCAGTCAGGGTCTCTCCATCGCCCCTTCACTGTCACAGCCCCACATCCCCCTGGTTGGTTCTGCAGTGGAACTTTCTAGAGATGCGCCTGTGGCTGGGCTGAAGGTCGCACCTGGGCTCAGACATGAGCTCTTGGATACGGGAGGGTGGGCTGAGCCTCAGCCTTCACTGTGGGTGCACTGGTGTCTGCACCCACAGGGTAGCAGATTCAGGTTGGGGCTGAGGGCAGCAGACAACTGGGGCTCTGGTGCCTTCTGGGGGATGAGTGTGCAGACCCTGGCTGGACCCGCCTCTTAGCTGTGGCCCCATATTCCACACCCCTCTGCCTGGCTGGCTCCTCCGCTGCATCCTTTACAACCGCAAGATGAGTGGCAAAATCGTAGGGCAGAAAGTGGTTCTGAAATGAAGACCAACTCGGTTTCCAACCCATGTGCTGGCTGTGACATCTGGGCAAGATCCGTGTGCTGCAGGTAAGCCTGGGTGCAGGTGGACAAGCCCAGGTGCTGCAGGTAAGCCTGGGTGCAGGTGGACAAGCCCAGGTGCTGCGGGTAAGCCTGGGTGCAGGTGGACAAGCCCAGGTGCTGCGGGTAAGCCTGGGGGCAGGTGGACAAGCCCAGGTGCTGCGGGTAAGCCTGGGGGCAGGTGGACAAGCCCAGGTGCTGCGGGTAAGCCTGGGGGCAGGTGGACAAGCCCAGGTGCTGCGGGTAAGCCTGGGGGCAGGTGGACAAGCCCAGGTGCTGCGGGTAAGCTGGGTGCTCTGAGTAAACCTGGGTGCCACAACCAGCTCCGCCTCTGCACAGGTGGGTCATATTTGTCCATGTTTAATGAACTGATACAAATGCTTAGTGCCGTGTCCAGCGAAGACTTCACTGAGCACCAGCTGCTGACACGAAAGGACGATGCAGCCTTCGGGTGGGGAACAGACCGCGCTGGTGAAAGCGGTGGTGAAGCCGCCACAGCGTTCCAGGGCAGGCGGAGCTCCAGAAGTGGTCGATGTTTTAGCACCAGGATGGCTGGTGACACCACAGAGCTCCTGCTGAAGACTGCTGCTCCCGGTGCACGTGCCGTGGCCGGAGTCGATGGTGTTGGTCTGACCACAGCCCACAGTGCAGGGCCCTGGGACGGTCCCTCAGACGCGGTGGAGGCCCTGCTCAGCTCTGTGGCCTCAAGGCCCCTTGGGTGAATGGCCTCACTTCATCCAGGCGTTTCCCTCATAGTTGATGGCACTGAACCCCTCCTGCCTCTACACACTGTGTAGAAGCCCCCTGAGCACCATGTCAAGGCCATTTGCCTCCAGTGTCCAGGCCACACTCATCCCACATTTCTCCTGCTGCCCAGTCTGCCTGCCGACACCTGCTTCCCCAAGAAGGGGGTCTGGGTCGCCTCGTCCAGGAAGGTCTTTTGGGAAGCAGGAGTGGTTCTGCCCTAAGTGAACTGAACTCTTCTACTTGCACTCCTGGCACCACTGGCCAAGGCCAGCCCTGAGGGCAGACCCCACATTGGACGCTGACAGGCTTGGTACATGGACCTTATCCAATCTGGTTCTGTCCTCATGGAAGGTTCCAGAGCCCTTGTGAGGAGCAGCCCAAAGCGGGGCAGGCTAAGGAGGGCTGACGAGCCAGGTGGGCACCAGGCACCCTGGGTGCTTAGCCTGTGGCTGCGCCAACCTGCCTGGGATGGACCCTGCTGTCAGCTGATCCAAGGTGACCTCGGTCTCCCCAACTGGGAAGAGGCCTGTGGTGTGACCACTGGTATGAAATACTACATCCCTGATGTAGGGTGGAGTCAGTTTCAGACACTTTCCTGTGTGAGGATGACAGCTCAACCATCTGGACACAATCAGGCCACTTCCCCCAGGCCTGGGGGCTAGTATCACCTACATGGTGACGGCCCAAACTGTCTGAGCATCCCGTGTCCCTTCTCACCACTAGTCGCTCAGCACTGATTTCATTACGGGTCTTTTTCTATGCAGAGAACCAAACGAAGCATGTTTAAAAGTTATTTATTTGAACTTTAGACAAAATATTGCATTTCTTGTCTGAAGGCGCCAGAGCCGGCTGTTTTACTCAGTGCTGTCACGAGACCCGCAGGCAGGACTGCCTCCCGCACCTGCACTGCCAGCCCATCCAGGGGTGCGTCTGCTGGAAGCGGGCAGAGTGCTCCCCTCAGTGGTCCCCAATCCCCACCCAGATGACTGAGCTGGGACTGGGGTTCTGCATGTTTCTCAGGTGCCTGTGTGTGTACCGGGAGCCGGCTGGCCCACCTGAGGTGACCTGGGGATGTGCCCTGCCCCCCATCCACCTGGGTGCCCTGCAGCGTGTATCCTGCCCCTGGGTGCTTATTGAACTTGTCACCAGTGTCACTGGGATTACCCGCAAGTGCGTGGTATCTGTGACCTCGGCAAAAGAGAAACTGTTTCATTTGACTCCTTGGTCCCCGAACTAAGGAAGGAAAAGTTCTGAATGTGCCAAGTCCTTAAGGCTTAAAGTCAGCAGCAGGTGTGTGGAGGAGGGCGTGATGGCTGTGACAGGACCTTGTGACTACCTTCCTGACCACGACACCACTGCTGTCGTCTTGTAAAATCTGAGAGGGCCCAAGAGAGAACACGGGCATGTGAAGGAACTGCGCAACGTTCTCATCTTATCCTAGGTAAGTGCTGAGCTCAGTCACTCCGAACAGACACTGCCCAGTGGTTAGTGTCTCAGGAGCTGTGCTGCTGTGAGGCGACCTCTCCCTGGGGTACAGGACCCGTCTCCTAGAAAATTAAAGATCAGCCACATCCTCCAGGGCAGGGAGAAACAGGAACTGCTCCCTGGCCCCGAGGCTATGCGGGTAGGAAAGACAGCATCTTACATTTCATCCTTTCTGTGTGGCTTCACTTGCATTTCTAAGACAGAAGTCATCACTGTATTTGTGTTAACTGCACTGACCCTGATTCCTTAAACTACGCTGACTGGGACCGACCGGCAGTGCACAGCCAGCTGAGGCCGCTTGGGAAGTCACCTGCAAGTCCCGATGCGTGTGGGATTTCCATGAGGACACCAAAAGGGGTGGCACTCTGGCTTTTCAGGCAAAGTGGTCATTCTTGATGGAGTAGGGAGTGGACATGGCTTTGAAACTTTGCAGTGTCAGGCAATAGACGCAAGTTTTCCCTGCGGTGACACTCTGTCATTTCACACCCTGAGTTAGGAAGTGGGCAGGAGAGAGACAGCACCAGAGGCACAGGTAGCTGGGAGCACTCCAGCACCATCCCTTGGGACCCCAGCAGCAGCATCTCCCTTCTGTGACTCGGGGAGGAGGCGGGCAGGAGACCCTGGTCAGGATGGCTTTGCCAGGACAGTGTCTCCTTACAAAATGATGGGAAGTCAGTCTGAATCCCAAGATCCTCATCTAAGCGATGTTTACTCAGGACCCTCAGGAATGACACAGGCCATGTGCCTCCAAACACCTAGGCTTCTGGCCGCCAACAGGAGAGGTGGGAGGCTGCTGGGCTGGCTCATTAGTCAGAAGGCACTCTGAGCTCTGCCATCTCTGGGATCGTTCCCTGTGCAAACGCCAGCCCCACCTGACACCTGAAGTCAAGTCTACCTGTCCCAGGTGACCCTTACAGACATGGCTTTGGAAAGAGGTGGCACTGCTGTCCCAGTGCTACTGAGCAGAGACTAGCCCCAGGTGTCGCACTCAAGTTGTCGGCTGCACGTGAGGGCATGTGACCCTGCAGGCAGCTGCAGCCACAGGGCCCGCAGCAGCAGGAACCCTGCCCTGCGGTGTCCGCCACAGGTCAAGGACATGCCTACCATGGAGCTGGTCTACACAAGCTCGCAAAGTCCCACTTAAAAACTGAATAAATTAAAACAGTTATATACATACCCGCCAAATTCCTGACTGCAAGCCCCCCAAAGCAAGATCACCTAAAAACCAAACATAGCTTAAAATTCATTGGCCAGCTGGTACCTCCCCGCAAGGCCACGCTGACAATGGGGGGAGACACAGGGCCGGGCCAGGCCAGGACGCTCCCTCAGTTCCGAGGCTGGGGCCTGACTCCTCCCTGGGTCCCCCACATGGTCTCTGTGTGATGAGGGGCCGACGGGATAGCCTCCGTCTGTCAGGGCGGGAGCCACCGGGCTCCATGGGAGTGGGGTGATTCCGGGGAGGAGGCGGCCTCTGGAAATGGGAGTCCCACAAGAAAGGGGTCACAGTGCAGTGAGTACAGAGCCGGTTCAGCAAGCACAGGGGACGGCGAGAGCGCACTGCTCTGAGGTCCTAGCTGGAGTGCTGGGAGGAGCATGACTCTACACATATAGCAAACACAGCAGGAAAAGCAACGTGGAAAAGGGACAGAAGACCTGATGGCTGCAGGACCGAGGCTACACCACCTTCCCGCGGAGGTGGCGGGACACCTCCTCTGGAAGCAGTGCCTGTGTCACCTGCTCCTGGCTGGTCCTGCTGAGGCTACTGTAGTGACTCAGGGAGGGTGCTGACCACGTGGGTCGTCTCCGCGGCTGCCGGTGGGGCCCCGAAGAAGGTGCTGGTCTGGTTCCGGAGCTTGTCACGGAGGTAGGGGGGCACAGCGGAGCTCCGGATGTGCAAGGTGCGCGTGTCCATCACCTGGCAGTCGATCTGCATCATCACCTCGTAGTCCTGCCCATTGATGACGTTCTCTGTAGGGGGGACACGTGTGAGCAGTCCAGCGTGTGCCTCTGCCTGTCTCTTTCCAGAAGGACGCCACCCGAGGCAGTCAGCTGTCACCAGGGGCCATGTCCCACGCCAGGCGGAGCTCTGTCCAGGGCCCCCATGCCCTCTCAACGCTGACTCCAGACAACCGTGCTGGCTCGGAGGGCAGGAGCCATGCCGTCTAACACAACAGTGCCTGCGTCCCACCCAGGCACCGTGACCCGGGCAACAGAAACTAGACTCTGACTTTGAGACTTAAACCTACCCTCTCAGGAAGAGGCACCAAAGGAATGAACGGGAGGCCTTGGCGAGGCTGCCTGCGTCATCCCCATTTCACGAAGATGTCCCCACTACGATCCAAGTTTGCCTGGTTTCATAACAGTGAAGATGGGCGAGTCCACATCCCCTCCTGTCTCCGAGAGCACCTGGCCTGAAGGGGCCAGGGCCTCATCCTGTGCTGCCTTCTCGTGGCGCGGAGCCAGCCAAGGGGTGTTTAAAACTGAACACGTAGCTTCTAGGACAAGAACTGAACTTTAAAGCAGAATCACTCTGTTCCATTATCTTTTACTTAGACGCTGTGCATACCAAGTATCACAAACCTAGAGGAAAATCCCTGAGTCACGTTTGGGGAAACTGAGCCAGGGCGCGGGTCCCCAAGCTTAGGAGACCCCGGGACCCAGTGGTCTTCACTGAGGTCAAGATCCCCTGAAACTACCTGTTATTTGTGAGCAGTTTTTCAGAAAGGGTAGTCATCAGAAAACAGATGTATCATCACACCGAAAGCAGTGATATATTCTATCTCAAAACAAACGGGGACATCACTCCTCACTCTACGGGCTGTTTGTCCACCCTGACTCTTAAGTGTCTGCACTGATGAAGGAGTTCTCACTGCAAGTGTCTTTCATTACTGGAAGGCCACTTCCTTCTTTCCAAGCTCGCTCGGGATAAACAGCGCCCACGGCGCGGCTGTGGCCAACGAGCACGGCCCATCCGCGACGCTGACCGAAAACACTGTACCACCGCCACCTGCCTCTGCGGGCTGCTGAGCCAGGGCGCTCCTCAGAGCTACGTTAAACACGGCCTGCTGGCATGGTTTCTCTGCCCAGAAGTAGACGGAAGAAAGACAGCTGCTAATGTGTTTGGAGTCATTTCATGCAGAATGTGGATGGGTTCAGAATGTGGATGGGTTCAGGTCACCCGGCCTTTCCTTTGGGAGCTCGGCTGCCTCCACATGGTGGGAAAACTTTAGGGGAGGGGCCTGCACTGAGCGTGTATGGCCGACATGGACACACGTATGTCAGAGATAAGCCACACGTGGTGCTCGTTCCTACTGTGTTCTGAACTCGGAGCCCAGACGAGCTACTTTCACATCCTTAGAGCCGTCATGCCTGCGGAATGAAACTCTTGACCGCGGCTCTTTCCTGGCGTAAATGTCAAGAGATGGGACCTGGGACTCTGAGTCCAGTCTCTTTGAGGGAATGCCAGACTGGGCCTGGTTCCCGACCCTCGTCCAAGCCTATAGGGCAAGGCCCTGTCTAGGCGGCTCCTTGATGGGTTCTGCTTCCCACTGCTTCCCGGGCCGAGCTCCCTGTTGGTGTTCAGAGGACGACCCACCAGAGGGTGGGAAAGCTTTATGTGGACTCGGGATCACAGGTACAAGAGGTGGGACATGTGAGGGTCGGGTGACTTGTCACTAGGGTGCCCCAGTTACCAGCTCTCGAACCCAGTGGAGCATCTGCAGTAGTGCTGAGGAGAGCTGTATCAGGGGCCCCCTGGACCAAGAGTGGGACTCCACATGGCGTAATGAGGGCAGGCTGGGGATACGAGAACACCCTGACCATCGCACAAGTGTCAGGAGCCCCAGTGCTGACCCCTTTCTGCGGTGGTGGGGGGCGGGCAGGTTCTGACAGTGCTGCTTCTAGGGGAGGAGCAACGCTGCAGATGAAACACTGGTGTCAGAATGGAAGGTGTAAATGGTGGAAGTTTCAGTTCGAAATCAATCAGGCAACTACAAAAGAGAGAGACAAAGGGCCTCACAGCTGAAGCTCGAATGCTCAGAGGCTGGGGCAGGGGAAGAGCCGGGATGTGAGCAGGGGCACCTTGGGCAGGGGAGGCGACAGTCATCGCTGCCTAGCAGCCACAGGGCAAGATGCGCACATCTGGTGATTCCGGCCTCAGCCCCTGTTGTGCTGGGATGACTGGGTTCTGACTCAACAAAGAGCGGGTCACTGCAGAGGACAAGGCCCCTCTGGAATCAGACACCACAGACCACCCTGCATCAGTGATGGATGTCCAGAGGAGGGCCTGCCACGTCCCCACGTCTCCTGGGGCCTGACGCTCTACACTCACCATCACCAGCATCCTGGACCTGTGTTCGTGTAAATTCTAACTGTGGAAGCAAAGCAACAGTGAGATCTGTGCAGGGGTGAGGCGGGAAGCGGAAGGGGCGACGCAGCCTAGAAGGGTGGACCTTGGGAAGCACGGAGTCCCTCAGCGGTGTGGGAAAGGACAGCGGGCTCGGAGCGAGGGGCAAGGTGACAGGCAGGCAGGAGAGCTCAGGGCCAGAATTGTCTCCGGGGGGCTCTGCAGATGAGACAGGCGCGCCAGGACCAGATGGCCTGCTCTGGTGAGAGTGCACAGCAGGTAGGCCTCTGAAGGGATGCAACTCAGCGTCACCTTCACTGATCCCCTCCGTGGTGTCAGCAGGCCCAACCCTGGGCTCGCAGACCCCAGCTCTGTGTCAGAGGGAGAGCTTTCTAAAGGAAACAGGCACGTTTGATGGGTCATGAACCCGTCCTGACTCCCAGTGGCCCCTCGGCAGTTCCAGGCCTGCAGCTTGAGCTGTGAGATGTCACATGGCACAGTCCCTTGAGGGCCCTCTCTTCCCACCTGCCAGCAGCCAGGTCTTCTTACAAAGCCTTCCGGTGTGACGGTCACCGCCAGCATGCCAACACTGAGTCCTTCTATGCTCCTTCCTGCCTGACCCTTGGCTCCAGAGAGTAGGGAGTCTGCTGGGCCCCCCACAAGCCAGCGCAGTGCCTGGACCCCAGAAGACAGGCTGCAGAGTCAAGGCTGTCCTCTTGGGCTTGCTGGTCATGTCCCTGGGCTACCCTCTGCTTTAGGGGTTCACCAATGGTTCCCTCACCTTGAGAAGCATCGCCCCAGATTAGTTCCAGAGGTAGCAGCAAAGGAGCTGACACCCAACACAAAATAACCGTGTTTGCAATGGAGCACCACTCAGTCCTAGGAAGGATGGATCCTGACATGTGCAACAACACGGGTGGAACTAGAGGTGATTTTGCTCAGTGAGTAAGTCAGGAGGAGAAAGAGAAATACCGGATGATTTCACTTGTAGAATATAAAGAAACAAAGCAAAGGAACAGACTAAACAAAACCCAACCCTGGGACACTGACCACAGAACTGAAGTCACCAAAGGGGCTGGGGTGGGGCAAGCGGTGGTGGGGCCACAAGGACAGTGGTGGACTTCTGGTAACTTGGTGGTGGATGTGGTGTGTTGACATGCATTTGATGAAGTGGGAACCTATACATCTAAACTCATTTTATAAATCAAAGTCACCTCAAAAAAACAAAACGAAACCATGTGACAATCTTGTCTTGGAAACATAAAGCCTCTCCTCTTCAACCGTCAGTCAGTATCGCGAGTGGCTTCTGTAAGGGAGACCAGACGCCGTTCAGCCCAGACACTCCGGGGCCCACGCCGCAGAGGTCTAAGCCATACAAGGTCAGATCTACGTTTCCTCGAGTTCCACTCCTCTGGGCTTTGACAGTCTCCGGGATGATCCCAGAGGTTGCACTACCTCCACAACCGCTCAGAGTATAGTGCTGGGTCTTCTTTCTCTGGACACGCCAACTGTTTCCCTGCGAATGGCGCTCACAGACCGGGCAGATTCCTCATCAGGACAAAGAAAGGAGTTACATCGCACTGACTTCAAGCAGCTCTTGAAACAGCATTAGCTAGAATAAAACCAACGAAATCACTACGTATTTCTTCAAACTCAAGAACTCTCTAGGTTACCATAACGAACATCTGATTATATAATTTTCATTTTGTGCCTCAAAACCAGAAAACAAGTGCCTAGCAGCAAAGGAAGCCAAGAGGAGACTAGGCTGGGGTTAAAGTTCACTCTGGGCTCTGCATGAACTGGCCCTGGGCCCCGATCTACTGTTCCAAGACACAGTGTGGCCTTGGAGCCTGGGATGAGGGCCGGGGAGCAACTCGGGTAGCCAGTAACTTTCCTGCTTCCAATAATTAAATCACTAGCACCAGATACTTAAAAACAGTTTCATGGTGTCACAGGCAGAAATTCGAGACTCATAAAAATGAGACCATTGTTTAGAAGCTTCCCTGAAAAGTCCAGAACCCAGGGGGCTGGCTCCCTCTGCAACCACTGTTGGGTCCAGGAGGATTCTTTACACTGGACAATCTACTAACTCAACCTCGTTCTCAGCTGAAGTCAAAGCAAGTATTGAATCACTCAAGATTTTTTTACTTTTTCAAATAAATGTTTAAAAATTGTTTTAGACATGTAAGTCTCTGATAAACCTTAGTTAAGAGATTGAGGCAGATCCACTCATGGGAAACATAATCATGGAAAAGAGATCATTGGCGCTGGCCTCCTTTAGACATTCCTGAGTGACTGGAACACACTTGGGCATTTTCAGTGTTCACTTCTCTCCTGCATATGAAATAATCAGACAATATTCTAGAAAACATGGAAGAAAGGATTCTGCCCTTTGCTACCACTGGAAGCAATGACGTACAACAGCCTGAGAGGAACGCCATCGACCAGCTGGGTGACGTCACTGCTAGGACAATCAGAGCACCACTCTGCTTGGGGCAGACCCCCAAGTCCAGAAAACAGAATGAGGACCCTTTGGACTGTTACCCTTCCCTCAGCCTCCTGAAAGAAATGGTTTAAGAACTTAAGGCCGCTGGACACAGTCCTCTTACATCCCGAGGACCCAGGTTTGGCACCCGGGGAACCACCAAGATGAAGTGAATAAAATAAGATGTCAAGATTTTTTAATTAAAGAATACTTATACAATACCAAATAGTTCTGGATTCTGACACACCATCACAGAGTCTAGGGATAACACCACTGATGATTCTCACGTCAAATGCTGCTTTTCTGAAAATTCACTGTTTTTTTTTAAGGGAAAAGTACAGGCAGGAGTGAAGGCGAGTAGGCAGGCAGGCAGAAAGCTAAGAAACATTTTATTTGACTTCTGTTTTATATTTATTTTTATTTTATTCATCTTGGTTGCCACCTCCCCACCCCTCGTCCCTGGGACATGAACCCTAGTCCTTGGGATGTATGTGGACTGTGCTTGGCAGACTTGACCACTAAGCCACCAGGAGCTGCCCAGGACCTGTGAATTATAAAGTGGGATGCAGACAAGCCACCTCATGTGATAGCTATCCTGTTACTCTCTGAACCATAAAAAAGTTAATTTCTCTATTTTCTTTTAGCCTGTTTTTTTTAAAAATCCCTTTCCTTTGCTTCAGAAAGTGGAAGCAGTCCATTTACAAAGCTACTGAGTAAGTCCTGGTTTTGTAGTTTTGGAGACAAGAGGCCAAAATGGTATTTTTGAAATGTAAACGTGAACTCACCCTGGACACTGTGATTGGTGATAGGCATGTCTGGCTTGCTGAGGAACGAACCAGAATAGAGAGGGACAGAGGACAAGGGAAGCCCAAGTCTCTTGCTTCATCTGTTTGACAAATTAAACTCACAAAAGCAAAGCGGTGGTTGGTAGGTCTGAGGTGGACCCACCACACTGAAACAAAAGCCAAGGAAGATGGCGCAGGAAGGGGAATGCCACCCCACAGTGTCCCATCAACCATGAAGATGACAAACATATGAAACACGGAAACCCAGGCCCCGCGGAATGTCTGAACCAACCCTGAGAACAACTTCAAGACCAGATTCCCAGAGACTCCTGGTTCAGCTGTGATACTCAGACCACAGGAGACTGTCATCAAGGATCCACTCTGGTTTCCGAACTCCAGAGAACCTCTGTGCTCCCGAGGAATGGTTCTGCAGTCATCAGGGAAAGAATGACAGCATCTCCGCGGATGCTCCGTGGTGTCACAGGAGTGTCAGTCCCAGGGCTGCAGGGATGAGGCCCCCGCTGTCACCTCCCTCGTTACAGCCGCTGCGGCTTGGCGGCCAGGCTCTAGCAAGGAAAGCACCACCCACAGTTCAAAAGACAGGCTGTGAACCCACAGAAGAGCCTGCCAGCGTGCCTGCCTGTGACAGGGGACAAAGGGAAGACAGCTCCCAGGGTGCTAGTAGTTCTGCTGTGAAGGAGCATTATTTCTCCCAGTGAAGTCACTCAAGATTAAGTGCCGTAGGGATGGTAGGGTGTCATTTGTGAAGTCCAAACACACTAGCTGGATGGCGGCGGGAGTAGTAGTCATAACATACAGGAGACTTTCAGCCCCAGCATTAATGAACAGAGCTACCTTTACCCACGTACTATAATGCTGCTCGGGGAGGGGAGAGGAGAGATGAATGCTGTCTGAAGCAAAAGGAAATGGAGTAAGAGAGGCGATGGAGGCTCTGGTACTCCGTGTTGTTTTCAAGGAAGAGCTCGGGTCAATTACTGATCCCATACCAAGGTCAGGAATTAACCCCCACTAGTTCCTTCTCAACCCATCTCGCCTGGGTTCAAATTCACAGTCATAGCGTCTGTGCAGAGGAGCTGGGGTATGGTGGACCTCACTCAAGTGGCAAGTGTGGAGGGGCTGGGGTCGCTGCCCCGCCCAGGGATCTGAATCCCCAAATAACCACCCTACTTTCCAGAGGGAGTGTTCCCAGATGCACCGGTTGAGATACAGTGAGACACTGCATGGACGCTTTTGCCAAGACCAGCCTGAGGGCTAGACACCGGCAGCCTGCCTTGTGGGTGCCCTCCCTGCCCTTAGGCCTGTGTGCCCCAATTCAGGATGGCAGCGCGCATCCTCTCCTGCCTGCCCGTCACTGCTCCTCGCGATAGTGACCTTGTCCACTGGCCAGCGGACTCAGCACCCATCTCGGGCATGCCTGTGCCCCAGTGACCTGGCACGGCAGACAGGAAGCCTATGTGTGGCACAGGGTAGGAGGGTGACCTGAGAGCAGGGGCGTTACAGGAATGCCCAGAACAAGCATAGGAAGGGACGCTCCTTCTGATGACAGATATGAGGAAAACCAGAGCCGTGCAGGGCTTCAGAGTGACGGAACCCTCGTGGCAGAGGCTCAGAGCCAGGGGCCCAGAAACACCTGGTGTGATGTTCTGGGTCCTCCTGCTTGAGGACAGCCCGCACCCAGAACACAGTAATTGGTGAAACAACGGTTGTAAAGGTAATTCTAAGGCCCTGGGTTTGTTTTACAGGTGACGTCCAGTGTCTCTTGCATGTTGGCCTAGCGGGTGCAGAGTGACCCGGATCGTGCAGGGACAGCTAGTGACACCGCTGTACCACTGCTTTCTGGGACACTCCCTTGGACCTTCCATTTCTCTCTTATTTTCCTTCATCAAATATTTGGAGGCACCCCCCCACGCCTGCTCTGAGTGCCGAGGCTGAGGTGTGAGCACGGCAGGCACATCCAGGGGCTGCAAGAGGCGGTGGGTGGGGGGTGACGGGCACCCAGGGCTGACCGGTTGGACTCACAGCAGTCAGGTCTCAGGGCCTGGAGGATGCATCTGCTATTTTCTGCAAGAGCTGTGTCACTGTCGCTGCCAGAGGCCCTCCCTCCGATGGAAGGTACGATGTGTGGGACCTCTGTAGCAGGACCTTGCTGGCGAGTGGTCTCAGTGGGCAGAGTCATCAGGACTGGCTCACAGTGGGGCTTGAAGGCAACCTTTTCCGTCAATAGGAGTTGTCACATCCCCCTCAGTAGTGGGGCGTCAACACACCTTCTGTTCCTAGTGAGGTCCCTAGTGGAGCAAGGCTGGAGGCCAGAGCCTGGGGAGACCCTGGGATGTGTCCTGGGCTGAGCCCTGGCCTTCCTGCTTTGTGGCCTTTGGGGAGCCATGGGCCATACTCACTGCCACTCACTCATCCCCGATCTTACACCAACAGCCAGTGACTGCAAGGCGGCACATAAGGGTGAGGGCGCTGTGCACCCCATCAAGGGCAGCCCTGTGGCACTCGTCCTGCTCACAAGTGAGACTCAGGACATATGGAATCCAGAGGGGCTGCTGCACTAGAAGCATGTGGATTTACCCTTCTGTCTCAAAGACACTGTCCAGGGCCTTCCGAGCCCTGTGACAGCACACTGAGAAAGGACAGGCAGAGAGGATGCAGAGCAGGCCTCTTATCAGACAGCACAGAGCATTCCAGAGGGAAACTTGGCAAGAGTTAACCCTCTCCATCTCTCCAGGGCTAAGAAAGCATTAGGAAATGTGGCAGGTTTCCCATCCTGCTCTCATTTTTAGGATAAGTCGCCCCAATCAGCGTCTTGTGACTTAGTGCCTCAAGCAGAACTTGCCCTCTCTTCCTGGGGAAACCTGACTGAGCCCCTGGCTTCGGAGGGAGCTGGGCTCAGGCACATGGTGGTGCCAGCTGCACAGCCCACCTGTCCTGGGATTTTGTAAAATGCAGATTTTGAACACAGAGGCTTGTCGCCTGCCTCGTCTACAGACAATGGTGACCTGTCACTTCCACAATATTAGTCCCCATAGTCAGACCCCATACAGAAGCTGCAAATCCAACTGCAAAGCAGGGACAGTCCCCACGCTGTCCCTGAACGCACGGGCCCTGCATGAGCCCAACAGCTGTGCACAACTTAACCTGTACTCGTGAGCAGGCGCCAACAGGGCTGATGTGGCTTGTGGCACAGCTCAGTGACAGCCATGGCCGAGGGCTCTCTGCTCTGAGGCAGGGCAGCTGCCCCATGTGGGGGTGTCTCATCCAAAAGGACATGGGTGATGGAGCCCCGAGGCTCTGCCAGCCAGGCAAGGAGGAGACGGTAGCCCCGCCGCCGAAGGACCCTCCATCCTGGATGAGCTGAAGAAATTAGAGCACGCAGACAGCCACAAGGCAAGAGGTGGCGTTGAACAGAGTGGAAGGCGAGGACCCGGGCCAGAGCAAGTGTAAGATATGCCCCAGCCATGGAGGCTGCAGAAGAGTTTGAAGTTACACCTGAAAGTTTCTCTCCTGACTGTGTCTCAGGAGTTGAATGCTCTCTTGATAAAATGGAGCATAATTAGGAAATATTTACAATTAAGATGATTTTACATAAACAGGCTGCAGGGTGGAGAAATCTATTTATAATAGCTGCTCTGGCAAAAAGGCAATCACCTGTCTGCATGGCGGAATCACACATGGCACTGTTCTACGAACACTGTGACTTCTGGGCACTCGGGGACTGCGCAGGTTCCCGAGTGCGGCAGGAGGTCAGTGATCACCCCAGGGAGCCCATGCCCAGGCCTCACACCCTGGTGTCCCTCCTGAGTCCCTCGTGGTGTGGGATGAGGAACAGTGGGCATCAGCATAGCGTGCGGATCCGCTGCTTGCCCTCCTGCAGAGACCACGCGGCACTGCAGCAAGGACTGCAGCGCAGCCTGGAGCGAACGCGCCTGGAGCCTCCCCCGGAGGAGCCTGCAAGGAGACTGTGGTCCTGACAGTGAACACAAGTTCACCAGGGATGCGGGGGGCCCTAGACCAGTGACCCCAGAGTTGGTGAAGCAGTGCTTTGCAGGCCACTGAGTTGGAGGAATTTTCTACACAGCAACGTAGTGATGGAGTGAGCTGTCTACACAGCTTCGGACATGCCAGACTCTGAATAGTGACGGATGCAACAGACCTTCGAAATGTCTGAAAACCACCTCTAATCACTCTCTAACAGCAGGTTTACCTTTGTGATGTTTTCAAGCTTTGATTAATACTTGAAATAGCCAATCAGAAGGGATCAGTTAAAAAAAGCAAAATATTCTATTAATGAAAAGGTTTGGTCAAAACTAGAAATTCCAATTCCAAAGAGGCAGAAATCTAAGAGCAGAACTGAAGAAATGAGAAAATTCTAGGGACTATTCTTGAATGAAAAACTAAGGCATAAAGGGGTATGTTTTAAAAGCAGGGTAGTGCAAATACAGACAAAATGAAGAATGATTATTGATGAGTCAAGAAAACAGTGGTGCTGGCAGCCCACTGTCACTGCTTTTGGACCCTATGTGACGCCTTGAGCTCTCCCAGCCTCTCTCCACCTGCGCGAGGAACAGGAGGCCGCCGACACGCGGCTGAGGCACCGCAGCACAATGCCGGGCACGGGGAAAACCACCAACAATACCGGTTCCTGTGGCAACTGCAGTCATAAACTAGAAGGCAGTTCTACTGTCCAAGAGCTTCAGGTGATTTCTCAACTTGAGACATTTAGAAAACTGAGCAGAAAGTTCAGGAAAGCAAAATTTAACCGGAGTTAAGAAGATGACTTGCTCAAGAAAATGAAAAGACAAACCCAGAGAATGAGTGACATATCTGCAGGTCATACATTCTCATAAGGAACTTGTAACTAAAATGCATCCAGAACTCTCAAAATCCACAAAGAAAACAAATTATCAACTTAAAAAATAGAGCCCTGATCTGATGAGACAGTTCTCCAGAAAAGACATACAAGCAGTCGATAAACATGAAAAGACACTCGACAGCACCAGCCAATGCTAGAATGCAAATCAAAACCACAGTCCCCCAGCTGCCACCACCTCCACCAAACAGAAGGGAGGCTGTGAAGAATGTGGAGAAACGAGCCCTGTATACAGGGAAGTGCTGCTGCTGCGGAAATGATCTGCATTCACTCACTTTATTTAAATGCACAATTTCCCCCATTTCCATGACTGCATCAACTGAATCCAACGGCCAAATAGCTAACTAATGGATACAGACTCTCAAATTCTCCACTTCTTAATAAATGTGATGACTCTTTATATCATAGAGATAAAACTATTTTTGGAAGAAATAGAATATTCAAATTCATCATCAAAATACTAAATCAAGTATGTTATGTTATGGCTTAAAATCTACTTGAGCAGTAGATGATTAAAACTAGGAATCTGAAAAAGCTCACATAAAAAGAGAAGCCAAAAACAATGATGACAAGCTCAACGAGTGTTTCCCCTGCAGCAATTTGTCCATGCTGTTCTATGTGGGAAAACAAGCATTGTTTTAAAAAAAGAAGTAGAAGGTGAAGATTTAATTCTGAGTTCATGGGAAATCATTGTCACCAAAAACTAAGCAAAAACATTAGCAGTTACCAAATTCTCGACCAAGAAGAGACTGAAGATGGCCTTCCCAGCCTTTTCAGTTTTGGGGGCACCAAGTTGAACGACGTGCCTGCAGCTCACACATCAACTTCAGGGCTGAACCGTGTGAGAAACTAGGGCTGTGACTACTTCTGGGTGCTTTTCCTGGACTGGATGTTGAGACTAAGCCCTTCTGAAAAGGTGACAGGCCTCCTCCTTTCAGGCCTTATTAACAGAATCTCCGCCATCTCTTAGTTCTCTGCATCGTGTTCTGTGAATATCCAGCAAAGCAGGTCGCTTCTTCCTCTTGAATAAGAGAGAGTATGACAAATTCAGTCTTTCTCCTTGTAACCTCTGTGTTTAACCGTCTACAGCAACTGACTGCTGGTGGCAGAGGTTCTTAGCAAGAGCTGTCTTACTAGGTCTAGAGAATTCCCTCGTTCTGGGGCAGTGCCTGTCCCTGCCATTGTGCAGTCACTTATCTCCAGATGTGCAACTAGGGTGCACGTGACAGCTCTGCTAAGCCACTGCAAGAAGGCAACTCTGAGGACCCTTCTGCAGCTGCGGGGTCCCTGGGGCCGGGTGTCTAGTTTTAAGAACTAGCCTGTGCTGGTTCTGAAAGCAGAGCTCAGAATGAGTGACATCAGTGGTGTGCGCTCTGCTCTGTGACCAGTCTGGGTGCCTCTGAGGCCTTGTTCCTGTCCAAACCCATCCTCTGGCCCTGCTCGAGAATGTGCTTAAGTTACACTGTTTCTGTGACTTGAAAGGAAGAACATAGATTGGTAGAAGCAGCTAAAAAGTTAAAAAAAAAAAAAAAAAAAAGCTCTGCTATGTCGAGTTGACGTGGGGCAGGGACTCTGGGTCAGTCATATCAGCTGGAAAAGAAGGTCCCACGTTCAGCTGTCTCCCCGAGTACGCGGAGCTACACTGGCTGTCTGCAGGGGCACTGCTGACCAGTGAACTGAGGCCGAAAAAGTCTTCTGGGAGAAAAGGGGGAAGGAGGCCCCAGGAGGGCAGTGCATTTGCTCTAAGTGTGGGAACAGGAAAATTAATCAAATCGGAGAAGGGTGAGACTGTTCACGTTCATGACCTCCGCCTTGTCAGGGGACTTACCAGCCATCTCAGTCTGAGCCAAGCCCAGGTCCCGGGAAAGCACAGGGTCACAGCTCCAGGACGGCATGCAGTAACTTCACTGGTGAGAAGACAGGCTGTTTATTTTTACTATTAAAAGCTTTGCTTTGAATGTGGAACCCAATGTTAGCCTGGGACAGGCTAGTTTAGGGAAGTGACTAACATTTACTTGCTAGAAAACGTAAAAAAAAAAAAAAGACGTTTGTATGTTTAAATGCCACAGAGAAAAGGCAAGCCTGCTCTGAAGTAAACTGGAATGGAATGAATTTTTTTTTTTTTAAGTACTTTAATTAGGGAAACTCACGCCAAGAAAGCCATAGCTTAGTCTCCCAGCTTGTGTCTTCACAGTTTAACGCACTGGTGGAAAAATCTTTCTGGCCTATCAGAGAAGCAGGAGGGAGTCTGCTTGTGAGCAGTCCCCTCACTGCGAACATAACGCCTCACATCTGTGGGCCATTGTGCCCGATTATCTGCTTACTACTGAGTATGTACAGACTGACACAGACCCAGTAGCTCTCACTGGAATTTAACAGGCCGGTGTCTACCTCCATTGTCCTCACTTGCTCACTAACTGTCTTGGAGGCTAAAGTCATGATAAGGAGCTGGCGCTGGGTGCAAGAAAGTGACCTCATGGACTCTGCGGAAAGTTCAGTCATTCTCAGTTTCCCAGACACCTCACCTAACTGTAAAGCAGAGAATTCGAGGACCAAAGGCAATTATGTACATTCAAGAACCTCAAAATAAGATTAATGCGCACAGTAGGTGCCCAAAAAGAAGAATTAAGTCTGAATTTGCAACTTAAACTAATTAGTAATGGCAGTAACAGATGGTTAAAAAAGCAACATGTTTGAAATACACTAGATAAAACTTATAAATGCTTCATGTCATTCCTACCCTCTCATTATTCTAACAATATAGTTCATGGATACTCTAATTACTCACAATATATACTGTAATTCTTGCTTCATTGAATCCTGGGCATTATCTCTACAAAATGGGGAAATATATGTAAATATTTATATGTGTGTGGACGCACACACATGCATGTCAATTAGAATGGCCCCTGCTTCAAAACTCTGTAAGGTACAGACACAAGCCAATTGTTTTTAACCTGTCTTCATAATCGAGCCCGGTCACGTGATACGCTGGGAGGACAGCGCGGTCTGCTCTCCCACGTAGTTTTATGTCACTCTGCTCAGATACACAAATGATTTGTGTCTGGTGTAGGCAAATACCCGCAGAGTCCATCACAGTGCTGTGCTGGGGGCAAGCTCTGCCCACAGCCCCTCGAGTCTGGCAGTGAGGTTCCCATTGTGTCTCCCCGCTTCTGGCCCAGTGTGAGGATGTGGTCTTGACCCCAAGGTCTGTGAGGTCTGTGCACATTCAACGGCAAACTGTGGTTACACAGCACAAAGCACGCTGGGCCTGATGGTCGCATGCATCGTGTACGAGAGCAAGGACTGCAAGACGGCCATGACTCCAGATACGCTCGGGGTCTCCATCGCCTCGCCACACAGTCAATTCAGCACTTACACACCTGCTCCAGGTCTGAGGCAGGCCTATTAGAGAGTCTATGTGAGGTGCCTTATCCTCCCTACACCATCAGAATGTCCCAGATGCTAACCAGTCAGTATGACATCCCCCAGGAGTCCACCTCCTGCAGTCACTCCTGGATAAAGTCACCACCACAGGTACCTAGTGGTATCACCACTGTGACAGGCTGAACAGGCAGTGGCTTCTCTCTGGGGTGCTCACTTTCTTGCTCTCCTGAGTCAGCTGCTTTGTGGGTAGTCCCAGGGAGGCCCCATCCACACAGTCCCTCAAATCTTGAGTCCACCCAGCTCACCCCGAAGCTGTGCCCATCGCTCTCCCCAAGAAATGGCGTGCGGTCATCAAGACTGGGCAATGCTGCAGGCAAAGCCCATACACAGGACCCCTTCTCTGTGAAAGGCCATCATTTCTTGCCCAGTTGGTAGCAATAACTTCCCAGTTGTTGCCCCTGTCAAACATCACCCCTCCAACCACCACGGAGCAGTCAAGGAGCGCTGGCAAGCAGCGCTGCTTGCGCCTCTTCCTCAGCCTCCTGGCAGTGCCCTTGTGTGCAGAGGATAAAATGCAAACTTCAGGCCTTCACGCACAGACTAATGCTGCGCCCCCGCCCGCCCACAGCCTGCCCCGCAGACCTCACTGCCTGATTCCCCCAAAATAGGCTCTATATTTGTCTTCTCAGCCCCTGCCCACGTGGTCGGTCTGATCTGCTCAACTATTGCTGTATGTCCACTGATTCAACCAAGTCTCACTTTCTTGGGACAAGGGAGAGTGCCTGCTCGCACAGGTGCCTTATACACTGAATTCATTGCGAGCCCCACTATGTCAGCACTCATTTTGTCAGGCACGAGGAATAACAAAAAACATTTAACTGGGTCCAAGACTTAAGGCATTAACAGTTTGGGAGGAAAGTTTAGACGATAAACTACTGATTACAGTTGATATGACTTTTAGAAAAACAAAGGAGTTCTAATATTCTGAGGAGGTAAGGGGGTCGGGAGAGGGCTGCTCAGCCTATTCATGGGCTTAGAGGAGCCTCCCCTAGAGGTTCCAGAAAAGGATTTACGAAGAAAAGTCCATCAAAAAGATGTTAGATCGGGATTAAATACAACTAAAAATCAAAATCAACAAATGAAGACGTGGCTTGTTAGCAACGTGTGTGAAAAAAGGTGACCAGCTCTGGCTGATGAGCAGCAGCCCTGGCCTCACCACAGAAACACCCAGAACTGGGCAGCACTTCCTGCAGCCCGAGGAAGAGGAGAAGCCAGAGCGCACAGAGAAGGACCAGGGTGGAGGCACCTGACCCCACAGTGAGGAAGCCGCAGGGTGCATGCACCTGGATGTGCGCGCAGCCTCAGACACACGACGTAGCTCGAGGTCTCCGTGCGGAAAAGATGGCACTGGCCTACATCCGGTGCCTGTGGAAGGTTGGTGCATGTGAAAGGCCGGAGGAAGAGAGGACAAAGCTTTGGCCAGAGCTATTTAAAGCAGCATCTTTACCCCTGGAAGGGCTATGTCAAACTGATCCCTGAGCAAAGCACTCAGGGGAGGAATCTGAGCATGGGAAGGGGTTAAGGCAGTGACTGGCCCTGGTGTTTGAGGGCTGGAGCAGATGAATAGGAATGAGTCTGCTCTATCTAAACTGGAGTGATGCTGAGTTGATGGAATTTCCATCAGGACTGTCCTCTGCAAAGTGGAATGCAAACAACCAGGAGCTTCAGATATCTTCAAAAAGGCCATGCATGCTGCCTTCCCAACAACTGCTAACAACCAGCTTTTCAGTTTACAATGTCTCCTTATTTAATCTAAATTTTCTGTGTACAGTATGTGCTTGTTTCTGTAAAATCTGCAGTAACTCAGGAGGAAAATCTCTATGGATTTGATGGAGTTCAAAGGCAACTCTTATCTGATGTTCTCACAAAACTAAAGTTTAATTAGCAGTGTCCTTATTTTCAACAACAAGATGCTAGATCCAGAAAAATCAAATTAAGACTCTCTAGGGCCCTCTGACCTCTGTCTGTAAAAGTGCAAGAGGAGGGTGATTCCCAGTATGAATGTTGATGCCTTTGACACGCATGTCCCTGAGGTGGAGCTGGCCTGTCACCTGTCCTCAGCTCAGACCTCAAACAACAAAGACATGAGGGGATCAGTGACCCTGTGGAAATGGCTGGTCCCATATGCTTGCAGTTGGCAGCAAAGCAGGTCTTCTGGGATCGAAGCGCCGGGCTCTGCATGACCAGCTCTCGACTATTCAACACAAGGAGCTTCAGATATATAAAGCCACGATGAACTCAGATTCTGGAGCAGGAGGAAGCTCAAACCAGCTTTGTTGGCTTAAATACATGCTGCTCTCTACTTTTTACTGGTTGAAAGCTAAGCCATCTGTTTGAGTGGAAACAGACTTGGCCACAGGGAGAAAGTGAAAGTGGCCTGCTGAAACCCAAGAGCACGCTAAAGGTTAGTCAGGACAGCGGTCCAGCAGTCGGCTCCTCTGGGTCAGGAGTGCTGATATCCTGCAGGCGCGGTGCACACCGGCTGACTCCACCCCTGGAGTCCTGTGAAGTGACGTCAGTTAAACAGTGTCAGCAGAGCAAACACAGACCACTCACAGGAAATGACTTGCGCATGGCCAGTAGCATCAAAAGAACTATGCTCAACAAAGTGGTAGTAAGAGGGCAGCTCCATCAGGAACCCACACCCTGCTTGTTCCATTTAAAAATCTATCTTCACACTTACTATGCAGAAAGGGTTCAAAAAGGCCTTGCTGAGTGGAAATGCACTGATGGGTTAGGAGAAGACATTCTGATGACTTCAAGGAACAAGTGGGTAAGAAATCGACCAGAAAAGAGCTCCCAGATGGAGATGCCAAGTGAGACAGATGTCATCCTTCTCTCCATTCCAGTCCTTTAGTGACCTCACCCTGAGACCCCAATGTCTCCCGCTCATCCTCTGCAGCTTCCACACACCTTTCCCTCCTCGCTCAGTTCCGGTTACAGACCGCAGCCAGACTAACAGTTTCTTAACAGAGTTGCATGCTATTCTTGTCTGTCAGCCTGACATCCCTTCCTTAATCCATTAACAGCCACAGTCATTAGCTGCACGACCCACTCTTCACCAGGAACCTGCTTCTCTCCTTCCATTCGCCAAATCCCTGCTGAGCAGCTACTGGTCTGCCCACCCAGTGCCCATGTGCCCATGGCTTCCACAGATGAAGAAAGGTCCCCACTTCTTTCAGAGCACAAAGTACCTCATTAAAACACTGATTTATGAGCCACCTGGAAGCTAGGCACAGCATGTGACACAGTTCAGTCCAATCAGACATGAGCAAAGAGTTGCTCGAAATTTCTGGAATACACTGGCTTTCCTGACAGATGCCATGCCTTCCTCCTTTTTTTCTGTCTGAAATAGACATGATGGCTTAAGCTGCAGCAGCCACTTTAAGATCACTGGGGAATGGCCAGGAGAGCTGCAGCACCCATATCCCTAGCACCCCAAGGTGAGGTCCACACCAGCAGCTGGCCTGGCTCACTGCTCTGGACCTCTCAACATATAAGAAAAGACAAATCCCATTTACTTAGGCAATGCTTCATTAGGTTTATTGCTATTTGTAGTTAAATGTAATCCTCATGTAAGTAACTAGTCCTCTTCTCGCTCTATGTTCTAAGTTTCCTTTACAGCTCAGTTCAAGTGGTGCCTCCCAAGGCACCAACCAATGTCAGTCACCTAGAGTCTGTCACCGACCGTCACCCTCTAAGAGTCGATCATATCACCTACCAACATGTGCTAAGAGTCTATTACCTATCGTCATCTAAAAGTCTGCCACCTATCGTCATCTTCTGATTTTCAAGTCCATGCCACAGGCAGTGGGAATTTATAACTACCCAGCACCAACTGATTTCTCTGAAAAATAGACAAATATAACTATACCAAGCTAAAAATCTCTGCACAGCGAAACTATCATCACAGCAAAAAGTCCACTGAATGGGAGAAGATATTTGCACACTGTACATCCAACAAGGGGTTACTATCCAAGATATATACAGAAGTCATACAAGTCAACAACAAAGAATGCTGTGACTCAATCAAAA
Organism: Solenodon paradoxus; assembly: GCA_004363575.1. NCBI lineage: Eukaryota > Metazoa > Chordata > Mammalia > Eulipotyphla > Solenodontidae > Solenodon > Solenodon paradoxus. The sequence goes on from RJWH01000544.1 coordinate 505,793, forward strand.
ATGGGCAGCAGCTCTGAGTAAACACTTCTCCAAAGAAGACATACAAATGGCCACAGAAATACATGAAAAATTCTCACTATCACTTCTTATTAGGGAAATGCAAACCAAAACCACAATGAGATACATTACCTCACACCTGTAAGACTGGCCTATATCAAAAAGACTAGAAACGGTGAGGGTGTGGAGAAAAGGGAACCCTTGCATACTGTTGGTGGAAATGTAAATTGGTACAGCCACTTTGAAAGACAGAATGGATGTTCCTCAAAAAGTTAAAAATAGAAATTCCATACAATCCAGCAATGTCGCTTCTAGGTATCTACCTAGAAAACATGAAAACACTAAGTTGAAAAAATAAAACTCACCTCTATGTTCAGTGCAGCACTTAGCCAAGAAACAGAAACAACCTAAATGCCCATCAACAGCTGACTGGATAAAAAGCTGTGGTCTGTAGATGCAAAGGAATACTACTCTGCTGTGAAAAGGATGAGCTACTGCCATTTGCAACAAGAGGGATGGAACTGAGGAGATTATGCTGAGTGAGGTAAGTCAGAAACACAAATACCATATGAGCTCACTCAGGTGAGATATAAAGAAACAAAGCAAACAGATAAAACAAAAATGAAGCCAGGACTTGGAGAACTGAGATTACCGAGGGCAGAAGGGTGGGGAGCGAGAGCTAAGGGTAGTGGGGTACAAAGGACTGTGGTGGAGGGCTATTGGAAATTTGGTGGTGGGTGTTTTGTGATATATTTTATGGAGTAAACCTGTATATCTAAAACTTAGTGTATAAAACTGTTACCTCAATGAAAAATGTATTAAAAACTTAATCAGCGTGCTGTTTCTGGTGCAGAATAGCTCTCAATCATCACTGTTGGTCTAGGCCTACCTGGTACTGTAGCATCAAGGGGGGCTATTAGCTAACAGAGATCTAAGGAACTGAGCCAAATTTTACCCAAACTCTAAAGAACATTTGCATCACACTCTGCACCTTTAGTCACTGTATGCTGACCAGAAAACTGCAATGCAGTCCCGGGGCTCAAAGTGTGAACCCAGGTCTTTACAAAGGTGTGGCCTCCTAGAGCCCACAGTGTATGCGCAGCATTCATTTTATCTGCCCGTTACACATGATTAATAGATCTGTACTTTTCTCCTTTTTTTTTTTTCCAAGTAAACAGTGTGATTTTCCTCCTTTTCTCAGTAGAATTTCTCAGGTAGGACTTTACTCCTGGGTTTAACAGTAGTCAAAGTTAGAACTATGTGATTATGCATTTAAAAAATGAAAGCATGGCTTTGAGAGAAGACTCCAGTCACTCAACTGCCGGCCTGCAACAAGTTGCAATGAAAATGCAAGGCTGCAAACACATTACACAAGGAAAACCACCTGCAGGCTTCTCCGGAGCAGCCCTCCAGCCCCACACCGACAGGCAGCCTGCCCGTGCAGAACATGACGAGGGGCTTCCAGACTTCCTCGAGGCCATACTCCAGCCAACTGTGCTCATCAAAAGCACACTGCAGACTCTCGTGATCAAAGTAATCCATCTATTTCATCAGTTTGCTGTCTGCCCCTCTGTGACAGCCTCTCCACCCAAAAAGGTGCTTCACTGCTGAGTTCTTCTAAACTTCCTTTACATGGATGCTCTGAGGGTAAAATGACTGAAGCTTAGCCTGTCATCACTGGTTCACCAACCTTGGCCCTCGGTCACAATGGAGTACAACCTGGGTTAGTCTGATCTTTACTACTGACTGAGGTACAGGGTGCGCGGAGAGAACAGCCCAACAGTGACCGTGTGGGCCAGCACGTGGGACGTGTCTGCTAATGGGGGGGTTCGTTCCCTAATGAAAGATGCCAACTATAACGAGCTCCCATTAGAAAATCTCTTTGATCTTCTACTTTATTGAATTAGTTATCAAGGGTGAAAGACAGGAAATGAGTAACCTGACTACAACATAAGTGGAAATAATATAAAAGCAGGAAATGTTGACTTACAGCAGAAGGAGAACTTCCAGTTGTAAAATAGCAATAGCTTTTAATTCATCATCCACTGCTCTGTCAACCATTTGCAATCGTTTTTAAAACCTTTTTTCTGAAGCACACCTAGCATTTATTCTACTTTAACAATCTTCGGTGTAAAACTTCCTCAAAGACTTTCCTGCAGCTTCGCTAATCTGTCCTCCACTCTTACAAGACAAAGGATATCAAATGATAAAATGTCAAGTGGAGAATAAATCAGAAAAGATTAAAGTGGCCTGGAGAAAACAGACTGATGTGGCCAGCATTTTCTAAGTGGGATTACATCCTACTCTCCTTCACTATTTATGTAAACTTTTTTCCACAGCTTGAATCCACAAAGTAGAATTATTACACACATTATATAGCATAAGACCAGATGCTGAGGAATCTAGTTTACTTTGCTAACATTGGAAAATTAAATTCCTCCTTCTAAAAATGTCTGTCCAGGGTGCTACAGAAACCAGCTGGTCAGTGAAACTGGCGTTTGTTCTCTGCTACCCTCTCCAAAATTCTACAGGCCTCACTTAAGTCAGAGAGGGATTACACCCACAACTTGTTTTCCTTTCCAAGGTACATGCAACTTTTAAACTCAGAAATGACAGAAAATATACTTTATTCAGCTTTCTTGAATACTAACACTGCTCAAGGTGGAAACATTCTGTGTTAGAGACGTCCTCACATTTCTCTGCCCTTTTAGTAAACAGGTGCCTGCCTACATGGCATACGCTTCAGATTATAAATTATTTAATTCCAGGAAAGCTTGTCAAAGAAATTTATACCTGGATCTTGGAAGTTTCTATGGGGCATATATTTGCATGTTTTTGTTTGTAGAACAATTATTGAAAAGGATGCTAAAAATTTTAATTCACTCTTCTGGAAATTCCAAATCTCAACTAATATAGGGAAAGGTAATTTATTACATATTTTAATTATTTTATATATGAAAATTATATATGTTCTGAATCATGTAAAGAATTCAAAGTTGCTCTTTTACAGTCATGCACACATTAAACCTATGTTCCTTAAATAAAATTACTTTTAAATAAAGAATAAAAATACCTTTTCAAATGGGAGTAATGACCAAATATCTTTTGCCTTCCTTACGTGTCATCGACAAAGGCACCTGTCACCTTCAGAACACTGCAGCACACTGTGTGTTACTAGTGACGGCACGACCTCATGCCCGAGGAATCTAAAGCTCAGGCATCCAAACAGCTGAACAGTCACACACTTGTCCCTAATGCCCAGCCAATGCCACAGTAAAGAGTCAGGGAATACTTTGTACAATGTACTAAGAGCCTGGCTCTGTGGTGTAGAGGCTGTGGAAATGGGGCAAATGCTTTCTTAACCTCTGAGCTCTTCTCTGTAGAACAGACACAATCACTAGCAGCTGGGCAGGGATGCCGGAGCCGGGGGCAGGGATGCCGGAGCCGGGGGCAGGGATGCCGGAGCCGGGGGCCAGAAAGATGGAGTCGGGGGCAGGAGAGATGGAGCCGGGCGGGGATGCTGGAGCCGGGGGCAGGAAAGATGGAGTCGGGGGCAGGAATGACGGCATCAGGAGCAGGAATGACAGAGCAGGGGGCCAGAAATGAGAGTGAGAGGCAGGACAGGAAAGCCAAGCCAGGGCAGAAATGATGGAGCCGGGGCAGCTCCTAAGTAACCATGTAACAAAATCCCCAAGACTCCCGTCCTCATTGTGCAGGAACACCTAGACAAACCCACAAATATGGTGCTTCCAAAAGAGGGTGAGGCTGGCTGGGGCACAGCGGGCACCCCTGCAGGAGGGTAGCGCTCCCACAACCGAGGGGCTGGGCTCCCCAGCACTTTTCCCTCTGTACACGGTCCCTCAACAGGTCTAACTTCTAAAGTGGACAGCAGTTAATCAAGGGCAGAGGAGCTGTTCTAGACGAAGGTAGCTAAAGAAACATGACGAGTGGCTTCTGAATCCTTAACCCAAAACACTATAGAATATTTGGGGCAAATGTGGAAATCTAAAATGGTCTATAAGGGAAATGGTGCCACATCCGTGCTGCAGGGTGCGCTGGGCTGGGCTCTGCGGGACAGCGCCCTTTCTTGGGAGACGCGCGTTGCAGTACGAAGGTCAAGTAACAGATTGTCTGCACTTCTCAGGGAGTTCAGAGAACTACATGTGAAAATGGTACAAGGGCTGAACTCTAGGCAAAGCTTCCAGATACCCCATTTCACCTTCTCTGCAGATTTGAAGTTTTTCCAATGAAAGCAAGAAGACTGAAAAGAAGAGGGACTCAATCACGTCAGATGCTGCTGCGGGGCAAGTAGGATGGATATGGATAGGACCCCTGCTTGGCAAGACACTGGACACTGGTCACTGGTCACTCTTGCAAGGCCACTTCAGTGGAGTGAAAGTAAAAGCTAGTCGGCACTCAGAGTCAGAGAGACCCGATGGAGGCAGTGGGCACAGGGAACTCTTTGAAGAGTTTCCTACAAAGGGTCACAGAGAAATAGGAGTTGGAGGTCAGACTCTCCAGCCCAAAGGTAACAGTAAAACGATCTGACTGCTGATACAAACAATGGAACTGTGAGCACAGCTAGGATGCAGGTCCCAGAGGAAGTGCCAGCCTCGGGGTGATGGTGATAGAGCCAGGCCCACTGAAGCACCCACACTTGGCTTGCACAGGATGCCATGAGGAGGTGCTGCCATCTGCTCTTGCTGGGAGGGAGGGGAGCGAGCTCAGTGACCTGCGAACACTGCAGGGCTGGGATTACAGCCAGGGAAGATCGCTCTTCCAGTGCAACGGGAGGGGCAGTGAGGGTGCCGGGGCAGCTGGCTGGTGGCGGTGGAAAGATGAGGTAGCTCTTATATAGTGACATCTGCTTCCTCAATGTGGCACTTGGTAAGTTTGTCAGCTGTGGGGGTGATGTAGATTTGAGAAGAAAAGGTAGAACTTCCTGGGGCAGAGAGGAGTGAAAGACCCCACGAATGCGGGGCTGAGGCCTCAGGAAGAGCACATGGTCAGATGGCACCTGCCCGGCTGGGTGGCGTTTCCATGGTCTGCAGCTGAGGGGCAGTGGGCACCAAGAGAGACTGAATGTTTAATGGGGGAAGGATCTTCAGACAAGAGCCAGGGAGTAAGGCTGTGAAAGGTGGTGATGGAAGGGGACACAGGGTCTAGACTGGGTCGGGGATGACGTGAGGGGCAGAGAATTGGAGATCTGTGAGATCAGGACATGCTAGTGGAGCTCAGGAGGAGCAACTCAGGAAGTCGGCAGCCTGAGCAGACATGTCGAAGGGAGAGCCATCATTGTTGATGCTGAGGTCTGGGCTATGACATCTAGAGGTGGCTCAGAATCAGAGACGACTGGCCCCCAGGAGTCCAGCTCTGTGTGGGTGAAGTCCCACAGGGGAGGGCAAAGCATCACAGCAGGAAGACAGCAACAGGGAGGGAGAGGGGTAGGCCTTTGGCTATAAACATGAAGGAGAAAGGAGAGCGAGTGGGCGTGTGGCCAGGAGCGGAGACCACCCCCACTGCAGCTCCCAGGCACATGCACTGGCTGGAGACCAGGCTGTGGGAGAAGGGTCCGCACAGGGCTCGACACAGGCCACATACCCCATGTTCCTGAATGCGAATTTTCTCAAAGGGAAGCAAAACAAAACTTATTTATAAAGAAATGGAAACCAGATTGAAGAGGAAACAACTTTCTCATGATTCTATTTTTCAAACTCATGAAAGGCTCATTTTCAAAAATTACCCTGTGGCCAAGATCAACAGCCAAACAGCATCTTATTGTTTTTGGCTTAATATGCATGGATCACTCACTGTTAAGAGTATAAAAGCAAGCATTCTCTTGCATAAGAACTCAGTGTCAGAACAACAAAATTAAGTGCATCCTACCTTGTTGAAGCTGAGACAACAGCTATCGTGATTCACGCAGAGCAACCAGAATGAAAATAAACGCTATGCCTAAATATATTCTTTGGAGTTCTTCGCATAGTGTTTGGAACATATTTTCCTCATAACAGTGTGACAGCCCATGGACTTTCAGACAGCACCTTTACTAAAGAAAGAGAAAGTTCTCCTTACTGGTTTAGCGCTCTCTGTTTTGTAAAACTGATTCTAAATGCGTCTGTGAAACTAAGGAAATGTCATGAATCTTTTATGCCTTAACGTATGCTTTCTTTTATGTCAATAAAGCCCGCCTCCCAAGCATTTCCAGCAAGCTGTCTGTCTACCGCTCACTCCACACTCATCTTCCTTGATCTTAAAAGAGACAATGAATGCCTAACACTTCTTCTCTAAGACTGAATTTTCCTGCAACTTATCTAGAATGCCAGTTTTACAGCTGAACTTGCTGTTTTATTATGACCGTCAGTCCTCTGAAGGGGGGCCTGGTCCAGGTGACTTCAAAGAGCCCTTCACATCCGTCCTCCTCAGGCAGCGTGAGGGCCTCACTACTGGATGGAAAACAGGACAGATTCGTGGACGTGAGGGGGATGGCTAATGCTCCCCTGTCGGGAGCACCTCACAAGGCGTGCAGGGGCGAGTGCACCACTGCGCGCTGCTCCGGCACCATGTTCTCTCCAGGCAGAACTCTGCTAGAAGCATCTCTCTTAACTAGACTTCTCCAGCATTTTGACTCTTCCGCTGGGATTTCTCTGTGCTTGTCTCACTGTGCCCCAGATCTCTGGGTAATTTCGGAGTATTATGGTACATGCGTAGCTAATTCAATACCAGCACTAGCAGTAGGAGAAAATGCAACAGAACTACCGTCAACATCAAATTTATCAGCATTATGGATTAATCTAAATAGATTTGTGAGGTTTGGTCTGGGAATCATATCACCGTTTACGTAATACAGGAAATGGCTTTGAGCTCCAAAAACCTAACTCGCTCATTCACCGTCAGCACAGCAGGAGGATTAAAGGGCACGTGGGACCAGATAGGCTCCAGACAAGTCTTCAGAGCTGTCAAAATGCTAACATTTCCAAGGCTGTCAATAAGATGATGACCGTTTTCCCTTAAAGACACAGTACTTTAAAAGGCAACTCTAAATTAAGTCATTTAATTTTTAAGACACTACTTTTAAAAAAGCATAGAAATTTAAAACAAAACAGTATTTTGTGAAAACAGTGGAAACGTTTCAGAATCACTGCATGGATGGCTAGACCTGACCGACTGAACACATCGAATGCCTTCAGGTTGGTCCAGAGCCCTGGTTAAACAAAGACCCCACCCTGTGGTCCACAAACCGGAATCCCAGCTCACCGTTTATGTTGCCTGCAGGCAGCACAATGGACATCTTTGGTCTTGTGGTCTTGTTGTGGGTGGTGGCCGGCAACAGCAGGTGATCCTGAGAGTCACAAAGAACAATCGTGAGTGAACAAGGGGCTGAGACCGAAGGTGAGACCAACCCAGGGCTTCTAAGATTCCAGCATTTCACGGGACCACAAACGGTGAGTTTTCACTTGAAATGGCCCATCCGCACAGAGCACAGCGAGCATTCCTGGAACATCCGCGTTCCGTGGGGACTCCTGGGACGGGCAATGGAACGTGCGTGCTGTGGTGTGGACAAAGCACTGTTCAGGCGGCCAGGACGCAGCGGGGTTCTCGTTCTAGTTCCACCGTCACATGGCTGTGTGAACTGGGTCTGTGCCCACTCCGGGCACACGAGGGACAGAGATGGCACACAAGACGGAGTTATCTACCCAGTGAGCCACCTCCTCACTGTTTTCAAAGAACCTCGGCCCCCCCCCCCCCCGTTTCTGACCCACAGCACTGACAAGCAAGAGGGTCCAGACCCCACAGGACCAGACCCGCTCCTCTCTCCTTGAAGCGCCAGGCACACGGTAATGAGGACACCTAGTTCTTTCCCCTGACAAGCGTACACTTCGTGGAGTGTGTCTGGCACTGTGACAGATCTGAATATGACACTGCCAACTCTGATGTCTGAGCAACCAGGCAGCAGGGGTTTCTGGTCCCACCTCACAGGCAATGGAGGAGGGAGCCAAGGGGCCTGGCTTCAGTGAGGGTGGTGTCTGGAGGGCACGCACACTGCAGGAATTCAGAGTTGGTACAGAGGGTACGGCTTTGACACCGACTACTGCTCGCTAGAACTGCTCCTCCTAGCAAAACACAGGGCTCATCACAGAAAAGATGACGAGTCCCTCAAGCTGAGGGGAAGCCTCCAGGTCCACTCAAGCTGAGGGGAAGCCTTCCCCCATCCTATGTCCATTTATTGCATCGTTCATTCAGTGGTCTTGCTCTATACACAAAAGTAGGATGTGACGTAACTGAGTGTTAAAACTCAATGCAGCTCAAAGTCAAGGTAATCATCAGCAAAGCTAAGAAAAAATCTAGAATGTGAAAACCAAACTGCAGTTGAGGCCCATGAACACAACTGCACAGAAAACATTTCCAGCAACCTCGTGTACTCTGTGTAAACCAGGGCGGCGTTTCCATGAGAACATGCTTTCCAGGGGAAGCCGGCTCTGTTCCAACTTCAGCACTATAGCCAGGAAGTTGGTGTTTTACAGTGCATTGTCAGACACGGAGATCACACATTTCTGAGAGTAAGATAACAGAGTATAAACTAGAGAAAACAAAATTTGCTGATCTGCATTGCCATGGAAATGATAACCAGCTTAATTACTATAATCAAAATGCTGATCAGGTCTCCCAACTTGGATGAGAAAACAAACCAACAAGCGTGCAGGCCCTTATTATGACTACTGTAAAAATAAACACTAAGGTCCCAACAGTCGCGGCTTAGGGTCAGGCCTGAGCTGAAGTCTAAGTTTCTTGTAAGATCTAGATGCCATGTTTCTAAACATGGTTTTCTAAGCATAATGCCCCTGCTCTTTCTCTTCATTACATGTCTAAGTAGTTACTTTTGCAGCAAAGTCTTATTTAAAAAAAGAATCACATCTTGAAAACATAAAAAATCAACCTGCCTTAACTCTAATTATTAAAAGTTTGCAACCCATAATAAAGTGCTCACTTGCCAAGAGGCCTAAAATCCAGAACTACAGGGAATCAAGGCTGGTATGCTGCAAACTCTAAAGCTCATCTTATGTTAAAAAGTCATTTACATGCCACGCGCATATGTACACATCCAAGACTAAATTCCTTCACCGCCTTTGCAACAGATATTCACATTCTGGTTGAGAGACTGCAAGGAGAAACAGAGCTGCTTCTTCAAAGTGGTGGAAACTTCCTTCCTTTTTTCCACCCCATGATGAGAGCAGCACCTGAGAACAGGAGCCACCAGGACATTTCTGGAGCTCACGCAACAGAGGAATGAAATTCTGATTAGTCTAAGCCGCTCTTTTGGATTTCCTGTCATCAGTGCACAAATCTGTGAGCCAAGCACTAACAATCTGGTCACGCACAGTCTCAGGCTAAAGGCCTCTAGGCCTCTCACAGCATAAGTCTTCCATCTTACTCAACCTTCAACATGTACTTTTCCCTCCATTTCATGTAAATGAGTAGAAAAAATTCAATCCTGGAAAAGATGAATTTCCATGAAACTCTTTTTCTCACTATTGTCAGAATAATCCAACTGGCAACAAAGTGAAGTCACTTAAAACTAAAAAGGAAAAGCAGAAAAAAGGAAAAGCAGAAAAAGGACCTAGCCACAGAGATAAATATGATATATTTTGGCACTGTGTAATCACTGTTTAGCTTCCAGTGTGCTCTGAGAGCTGGACAGGTCAGAGCCCGAGGGGGCAACCTCAGGAAGAAACTATGTGGACAAACATCATAATCAACACTTTATTCTTCTTATTCCCAGAAGTCAGAGACACTGGGGAAAACACCAAATGCTTCACTGTGAGAATCAAGCCTCCATTTCCCAATGTTATGCAATGCTGTACATGAGAAAATATGCCGCTGTCATACAGTTCTCCCTTTTCCAAGCTGTGTTAGAAAAAGTAAAGTATTGGTGGAGAAAACAGCATCCAAACCTTTTCTGTTCTTTTTAAGAAATCTACTCTTACCAAAAGATTGATGATATTTTGCTCAGCTGAAGGTTACAATGACAATTCACAATGAAATGAGAGTCCTAGTGAGTGTTGTCAAACGTTGATTCCATGTGTCCGTGACCTTGACGTGTCAGAATCACCTTTCCCATTCCCCGCCTAAACCTTGCTGATGCTCAAAGCACACTGAGCAGGCACGGCTTCTCGAGCTGGTTTCCACAGCCGCTTTTGCTAACTGTACTTGTCAGCATAGTGTAATTAATAAAATAGTCCATAAAGAGATAAAACACAGCCTGAAAAGAGCAAGATTGATAATAGTGAACAGGTTAAAATTTTCTCACACTGCAATGCAATCATAAAAGTCTAAGAACAAAATCATAGTCCATATTCCAACTGCTTTAAGTTTTGTTTTCACTTAAAGTAACTATCACTGATTCTGGGAATGATGGCTCATGATTTGTGGGAGAAGTTTATCCACGAAAGGCTACAGGGAACTCTAATGGTCTGACGCCAAGAAAACAGATTGAGCCCACATCCACACTGGCAAAGGAATGCCCGTTAATGGACTTAAGTGAAATAAAGACACATATCTTTTGGCTCACCCCTGTGGCTCAGGCAGCTGAGATGCTGGTGTATAGCCCAAGG
>RJWH01000544.1:516502-672055 GCA_004363575.1 Solenodon paradoxus
AGAGAGAGAGAGAGAGAGAGAGAGAGAGAGAGAGAGAGAGAGAGAGAGAGAGAGAGAGAGAGAGAGAGAGAGAGAGAGAGAGAGAGAGAGAGAGAGAGAGAGAGAGAGAGAGACTAAGACTAGCCGTCTTGTTAAATGATCCCTGCCTTACCCAATGCCTAGCATGTGTCCAAGCAGTCTCTGTTGGGCTAGGTAAGACTGCCTCTGTACTGGGAAGCTCTGACTCCAGGTTGGGGCCCTTCATCTTTGATAAAAGGAATGTACTGGGCGCACCCTGCTGGCACAGGTAGCTGAGACTCAGATCATGCAAAGAGACACAGGGCCAGGGTGAAAAATCCAAAAATAAAACTCCATAAAGATACTTCTTCCTCCTCCTCCTTCCTTCCTAAATGCTTCTTCCTCTCCTAACAACAACAAAGGAATACACTTCATCTTCAAAGTCCCCAGAGCTGAGGGGGACACGGCCCACCAGGGCTGCCCTGTGCCGCTGACCAGCTCCCACGAGGGCCAACAAGGCTGCACGCCGGGCCCAAGTCAACGATGGGTCCCTGAACATGTCATATTTGGTCCACACCCACTGGGTTCCAGACATGGGTTGGTTTTCCAACATTATTAAAACCAGATCCAAAATAAAATTAGCATCTATCCTCATTTCAATAGCATTTATTCAGTTTTCTCTAATCTGTTAATAACCCAGAGAATTTCTGGCTTCTATCACTTTATCTCATCTACTTTACCAAGCATCACTCCAGATGCCAGACACAGTGAAGGGTACATTAAACCTTAAAAATAAGGGGCTATGGCACGCTCTGGTGGCCTAGTGGGTAAGACTACCTAACGTAGTCCACATACATCCCAAGGACCCAGGTTTGACATCTGGGGCCGGGGGAACGACCAAGATGAACAACTAAATAAAATGCTTCTTCCTCTTCTCTCTTTCTGCCTGCTTACTTTACCTTATTTACCTTCGTTCCTGCCTGTCCCTTTCTTTTAAAAAACAATAAGGGGCCAAAAAGAACAAAACTGGAGCTTATCACACTGCCAGATATGAGCTATACTACAAAGTGGTAGTGATCAGAACTGTGTGGGACTGGAATAAAAACAGAGATGCAGAATAAAATTGAATCGTCAGAAACAGACTCACATTTATGGTCACAAGCTATGACTTACTTTCTAGTCAATTTTTTTTTTTCTAGCCAAGAGCATACAATGGAAAAAGGAAAGTTTTTTCAATAATAGTGTTGGGAAAACTGGACAGCCACATGTAAAAAAATTAATCTGGACCACTAATGCCATACAAAAAAATTGGTTCAAAATGGATTAGTGACTTGGATATAAGACTGAAACCAAAAAATCCTTAGGTCTTTGAGGGCTCAACTCCAACAGCAAGGGAAACAAAAACAAAACAATAAACAAATACAGCGAAAGAAACTATCACCAAAACAAAATATCCTACCGACTGGGAGAAGATATTTGCACATCACATTCTGGACAAAGACCTTATAAAACTCAATGAGAAAAACAACCCAATCAAAAAATGTGCAGAAGAATTAGATAGACATTTTTCCAAAGAAGACATACAGATGGCCAACAGACATATGAAAATATGTTCTTCCTCACTTGTTCTTAGGGAATGCAAATCTAAACAACAATGAGATGTCACCTTAGACCTCTGATATTATTAACTATAATCAAAAGTCTGGAAACTAATGTTGGCAAAGATGCAGAGAAAGAACATTTTTACATTGTTGGTAGGACTGAAAATTCATACAAGTGTTATGGAAAGCAGTATGGAGATTGCTCAAAAAATTGAGAATGGAAATTCCATGTAAGCCTATCATCTAATTTCTGGGAACTATCCAAAAGACAAAATAACACTAATTTGCAGAGATATATGCACCCCTGTGTTTATCACAGCATTATTTACAATAGCAAAAAATTGGAAACTAAGTGCCCATTGTCAGATGATTGGATAAAGAAGATGTGGTATATAAACAATGAAATACTACACAGTCCTTAAAAAGATAAAATCCTGTCATTTCCAACAACATGGTTAGAACCAGATGGGATTATTTTAAGTGAAATAAGTCAGAAGGAAAAACACAAACACAGGATGATCTCTCTTACATGTGGATATAGAGAAACAAAGCAAAGGAATAAACTAAACATAAATCAACCACTGGACATCAGCAATAGAAGTGAGGCTACCAATGGGGAATAGGGCGGGCAGTGGTGGGTTACAATGGACAATGGTGGAGAACTTCTGGTAATTTGGTAGTAGGCAGGGTGTGTTATCATATGTTTGAGGAATGTGAACCTGCCCATTTAGACTCATTATTTTGTAAATCAAAGTTACCTCAATAAATATTAAATTATAAATAATAAATAAGGGACCAAAGCAAGCCCAAAGCAGGCCTTTCGGTTATGTGTCTAAGTCCACAGTGTGTTTTAATACTGCTGCTAACAGCTGCTCGGACACCACATGTCCACGCAGTAAAGCAATGAAAGGCAACGGCAATTAGGAAATTTGAAATCATTAAAGTACACACACATACATATCCTGAAAATAAAAATTACAGGGAAGAAAAACAGTAGTAAAATTAACTAGAAAGCAATCATTAAATCTATGAAAACGTCTATGACAGATGGCTCCCAACACAGTGAGACACTCATCCCCAAACTAGAAGTAGTTCATCTTCAGGGCACTGAAGGCAGCACATCCAGTGAAAGTGGAGACCAACCCACGAAGAGGGGCTCATCTCACCATCAGTGCACGTCAGTCAGAAGGCCGAGTCCAGAGGATGAGTGCATAGCAGATGGCCCCAGAGTGAGTCAAAGCTCACTTTTTTACAAGAGAAAAAATCGGACACTAAATTCAAACCTGAGAATGCTGGCAAGGTCACCAGAAGGAAAACTAGCTTGGGACCCCCAATTACTACAAACCCAGATTTGCTTTAAGATAGGATTCTCATATCCAACTCCATCCAAATGACCTTGAAACCACCCCACCACCTTTTTTTCCCCCTTGTTTTAATACATAAGTTCCAGTTACGTGCACAGCTTTGTATTTCAACATCTGTATATACTATACTGTAATCACCACTGAAAGTTTTGTTTCTACCTATCACCATCTAACTGGCCTCTTTTCTCACCCCCTCCCTCCCAGTGACCACCACTGCTGTCGGAATCTAAGGTTTGCTTTATTTTGCACATCTGGATAAAGTCATATGGTATTTGTCATTCTCAGTCTTACTTATCTCAAAAGGCATAATTCCCCTAGGCCCATCCATTTGTTGCAAATGGCAGGGTTTTCTTCTTTATAAACAGCTTATTAGTATTCCTTTAAACAGCTTAATAGTACAGTAAACACATAATAGTATCTGTGTGTATAACCACACCTCTTTATCCACTCACCCATCAACTAACACTCAGGCTGTTTCCGTATCTTAGCTATTGTGGAAAATGTTACAGTGAATACAGGGGTACAGATATGTTTGTGAATAAGTATTTTTTGTATTCAGATAAATACACAAAAGAGGAATTGCTGGATCACGTGGTACTTCTAGTCTTAATTTTTTGAGAAATGTCTACTGTTTTCCATAGCAGCTGCACCCATTTACACACCCACCACCAGTGGACAAGAGATCCCTCTTTCCGCAAATCCTTGGATTCTGACGACACAATGGTGGCTACCAGAGAGGCACAAGGACGTTTGATTTACACAGGTGTCTTGACCCCTTACTTCCTATTAATTCATTCCGGAATTTGAGCTCATCAGAGTTCAAAGGTTTTTTCAAAGACTGGACAGTGTGGGTTTGGAGAAAGAGCAGGGTCTGGAAGCATGGTCTCCAGCACCACGTCAATAGCACGGCCCTCCAGAACTGCCTCACCAAGGAGCAGGACCAGACGCTAGAACCACACAGAGTCCAGCCCCATGGGTTTGTCAGACAGTGTTCAACAAGACGCTTCATGGTAGAAATTCGCTTCACTCAGAATTACTGGTAGGAAGTGGATTTCCTGAAGATGAAATTGTGCCCACAGATGTGCACCCACGCAAACCACGGGGGCCAGGGGGGCTGAGGTTACAGCAAACTGAGTCAGCACGTTTCCTGTGAAAAGAGATTATTGGGCAACACTTCAAGGAAAAAAGTTAAATACAGATTTCTAAGAGAATTATTTTACTTTCTTGTTGGAAAAAGAATGGGGAAATGTTGGACTAAAGCAGAAAATAATTTAAAAACTGATGTTTCATGTCCTCAGCAGAGGCTCTGGGAGGAGTGCACTTGAGCAAGAGTGGTCTCAGCTGCTGTGTATGCCGACAACTTTCTGGAGGTGAAGGAAAGAGGAGTTGTACGTGGTTTTTACTCCTACAGGCTTCTCTCCTGGGATGACTTGCTGTGTCTGGATATCACCCAGTGTTCACTACTTTCCAAAGTAATTTTAATCTTGGACTCACACAAAGAACTATGGAGGATTGTAAAAATCCCTAAATGCATTTTAGGGAAGATTGGTCTTGATAAGGCAAACTACAACGCCAAAAGAAATGCATATTCACTAAACGCCTATTCTTGCCCCTAAAAATGTAAGCATAATCCGCATGACTGCCCTAGCTCAGTGGACACACTGAGGCCCACGCACCGAAGGCCTGCCCTGCGGGCTGCGATACGACCATGGCAGACCTGCTCCGAAGTCCAGGAGAGCTCTCCCTTCAGACCCCACAGGGTGTACTTTCCAGAAGCTAGCACAGTTCTCTTCCCTGTCATCAATGGCACAGCAAGCTCTCGGTTTCCATCTCGTTTTACAGTGTATTTTTGAGATGCCATTGCATTTGTGGAAAAGGAATAAAAAGTTTTCCCTCGTTTGGTCCAATATTGTTCCAGAAAGAACTTCAACTACATTTCAGGCTTAAAGGGTATCAAAGTAGTGGCATTAGGTTCTGTGATTAGCAGGGACCCTGCAGGGGCATGAAGCAGGGTTGAAGCGCCCCCACAAAGGCCACATCTAGAAGGGTCGCTGGGCTCCAGCTCCACAGACAGGCCCACCCTACGAGGCCCTGAAGTCTGACGGGAGCAACACGCATTCCTCACAAGAAGCCTGGTGACTGCCGCTCTCCGGCCCAGCAGCCCCAGCGTCCTGCTCTGTGCCTGTTCCCTCACCAAGGACGGTGTTACCGTCTGGGGTGTTTGCAAAGATTACAGGAATTCATGCTTCAAAGTACATGAACAGTAACTGCACACAGAAAGCATTGTTCTGAGCTTGATCAATTTTTTTCCAAAAGGACCAAGAAGTGTGAGGCTGAGAAGCTGCTGAGTAGGAAGAGGGGTTGACAGGTGTCTGGAACTGTCCCTCCTGCCCAAGAGTTGGGCACACGGCCCTGGGGTGACAGGCTCTCACACAGTCTAAGCCCTGGTGCCCAGAAGTAAAAGCTCCCACGATTGACTCTACTGCTCTGGGCCAAAGCCATGACCCCCAGCTCTCAGACCACCTGCTCTGTCCAGCCCCGGGCTTTCTCCACAGCCCCCAACACAACATTCACTTCCCCCAGGGGGCTGCCTTTTCTACCCATGTCCACAGTGAGTCCCTACAGGCAAGTCATGGTTTCAGCCTTCTCCTGGGTTCCCCTTTAGTCCTACCACCTTAAATACACATCTGGTTCAACCTTCTCAGAGTTGGCCCCTGTATTTACAGCCATTCACTGCACATCCCCACTGGCATATTCCAGAAACTCTGAAACCCCAGCTTGCCTTCCCCCTTCCTTCCTCTTCAGGTTGACTTCATCAGTTTCTATCTTCTATCCACATAGAAAGTAGGATGACCTGAACACCCCATTTTTCTCACTCCTGACTTGATGGCACGTTTGACCCACGGGGCCTCTGCTGCTTCCGGGTCATCTCACAGAGACCAGGTTTTAAGTATTACCGACGTGCTCAGGACACCCACATGCATATTTCTAGCCATCTCCATGGCCTTGACTCCTATATGCAACCACCTATTCAAATATCCCTGGGGAATGACTCGGATAGGCTGTTACTCTGCTCCAGCAGCCATTCTTGTTCCTAAGACCCTGGGCATGCTCCTGCCCTAGGACCTGTGCACCGCTATCCCTGGGAATGTCCCTTCCTCCAAAATGCACACGGCACCCTCCTCATCCACCCGACATCAACTCCTCGGAGACGAACTTCTCAGCCACTGAGTTCCATTGCACACATACCCTGCCCACAGGCCCCAGAACTTCACATCTACGCTAATGGTCTGTCTCCTCCTCGCCTCGGGAAACACTGTCTACTGAGTCATTACTGAACTCCCAGGATCTACTACAGTTTCTAGAAAATCATTGTCCTAAGTGGTTTGTAACAAACACCGTGGCTCAGGCAGCTGAGAAGGTGGGTGTGGACCATATAAAGGCAAGGGCAGTGTGGGGGGTGGTAAGTGAGAAGTAAGTAAATTCATAAAAATGCTTCTTCTGCTTCTCCATCTCGCTCCAGTCTTCCCTCCAATCCTCCATTCCTCCCTTCCTTCATTTCCCCTCTCTCCCTCCCTACTTTCTTCTCTTTAAAAAATAAAACAGCTACAAAGCTGAGCTGTAACAAAAGCTTAGTAACTAAGCCTCAAGCAGGGAAGGATCCCTGAAGTCCTGTCAGCAAGTCTATATGGTCAACCCACCTATAGTCCTGCATGTCCCTTAGCCTGTGACACCACCTTCACAGAACTGCATGTCCCTTACATGGCACTGCTTTCACGGTAGCTTCTTATCGATAAGGACATTTGCCTTTTCACTGTTGAGACGGCGCTGATAAGGACAAAGTAAAGAAAATAATTGGGCTGTGACATGAACCCAAACACCTGCCTCAAACTAGGACATGGGCATGCTCCCTTCCTGCCCACACTCAGAGTAAAACGAACCAGTGAATGAGAGGATACAAAAATGTAAGAAGCAATTTCCATGTGGAGTCTCCTGTGGAAGCACTAGAAGTATTATCATCCTCTGTAATGAAACAGAAGTCAATTATTAAGGAATAAAGTACCAACCTATTCTCAACCTTCTGGGACCATCCCCACCCCTCACTTCCAGCATTTTCACTCTCTACCATCTTGGCCTAAACAAAATGAACTGCTTCGTTCATGTTCCACTGCCCTATTTACCATCACTGCGAAACCATCTAACAGGGCAATGTTTGTGTTCACACATCTGGTTCCCTTGAGCTGCCTTCCCAGGGTGGGGCACCACGGGTCCTGAATGTCTGTGAGATGTTCTGTGTAAGATGCATATGCATTCTTCTTGGGAGAGGGTGGGTCTGTAAAGAGTCACGGCTTTAAACAGAACACCCCATCTTTCAATTCCCAGACTAAAGAGACTCAAAATAAATGTTAACAGGATGGCCCTCTATAGTGAAAACAATGACCCCACTAAAAGCTGCTCTGTCTTACAGACAAATGAACTTGACACTATAAGAATTGCTTTATTTACATTAAAACAGAAAGATTCACTTAATGCCCTAATGTACTTGAATGGCAGATGTTATTATAGTGAAACAGTGTAAAGTTTTAACAAAGCATTTTGGAAGAAACAGTTATTCTCCCGAACACTAACCATTCCATGTCAGACCGTTGTTTTCTGACATGCAGACATGACTGAATAAAAATGACCAACTCCACGCTGGTCCGCTTGTGGTTACTCTATCAGCAGGGGTTTTTTCACTCAGATTCCTAGATAAACTCTTTAGCTAGTATAGTCATGCCCCCAATTCAATGCATTTTTTTTCCTAACACATCTCAAATTCCACCAAAACAAGTATTAGTACTGATCTTTATTTACAGTCTGATGATATACAGTAGGAATACAAGAATTCAGGGCTGGCCACTACAAAGATGACCTCTAAGAGATAAAAAGTTTGCAAATTTTGTCTCCATAACACTAGACTATATTGGGCAATCATGGGAGTTCATTAAATCTTTTTTAAGCGTGAATAAATCTTGCTTTCTTGGTAAAGAGCAACGGAAGCCATCATGTGCAGACACTGACCAACGCTCACCTCCCAAAACAAGTGAAGAAGAATCTAAGCTGGGTTTTTGCTGTCTAGTGTGAGAGTCACATAAGTGCTGAGAGGAGGGGCTCTCGGGGACACCCTGGAGCAACAGGATGTGCCAAGAGGACATAGAAGGCCAGGCCACACAAAGGAAGGCCACACAGATCGATGCTTAACAGATGTTACAGAAAGATAATGCTCCTTGTTCTAGAGGGTTGGGAGGAATTTTTCTGTAAGATTTGGATCTTTGCTCTTACAAGCTAAATCTTTTAATAGGAAAGGGGCTACATTTCTGCTCTCTAGACCGATCGGATGGTATGAGTTCTGACATTCATGAAAGATCAGAAAAATCACCCACCAACTCAGAACTCAAAAGAGGTATAGGACAATGATTTAAGTGCTGGATGGAGTATTACGCTAATTACCAAGAGAAGCCATAAAATGAAAAGGAAGGGTAGTGGCCTAGCGGTCTAGTACACCTGGGAACAGTCCCACATACATCCCAAGGCCCTGGGTTCACAAGCAATATGAACTAACTAAATAAAGCTCTTCCTCTTTCTCTTTCTTCCTGCCTGTCTGCCTACTCACCTTCATTCCTGCCTATAGTTTTCCTTTAAAAAAAAAAAAAAAGAAAGAAGAAGAAGAAAGAAAGAAAAGGGAAACAAAAGCCTATCAACTAGAAAAGTCTTTGAACACTTTATGATCACCCCTGCACTCCAAACCTCCGGTTTTCGGCCTCACGTATGACTGTCTTAAAACTCTACTATTATAATTAAAAAATCAACCAAGCTACAACAGACATGATATTGGATAAAGCAGAATCCAGAGAGGAAGAACGTGGCTTGTGCCTCTGCCAACACAACTGAGGCCTCAGCCGGGGTTGAGATCAGCTCTGCCAACGATTTTATTTTACATGCCAGTAATCACCAAATCCAAATAAATGTTTCTAAAATCACCAAGGAAAGTGATGCTGAGCCTTTCAAAGTGGAAAATAAGGAAAATACAATTCTCTCATGAAAGCTGAGTTTCAAAAATACCTGTACAGAATAACACATCAATAAAGTCTCAGGAGCAACAAGCCAGTAAAATTTGATGGTTTAACAAAAAATTACTACTTCTTGAAATTACTGAGATTCTTGAAACTGCTGAGAAGACAAAGATCATATCTAAAAAAGTAATTCAACCATTAATTTGACAGTGTGTGTAAATATTTCAGAATGAATTCCAGCATAAATTTAGTTAGAAATTAGCAAAATTTCAATTAAAACAAGTAAAATAATTTTAGGAATAACTATATTATGGCATTAATTTATTAATGTCAATCTGCACCTTGCATAAACTTAGGTTTGAAATTTTTAATTTAAGCAAACAAACAACACTACTGTGAAATAGTACTAAAAAAATCTCAATTTTATCTTCTAGGCAGAACTTTTCAATTAAACCTTTTTGAATAAATTTAAATTATGTCTGAATTAGGAATGGAAGATCTAATAGGAATAGGTGATATTGCTGACTATGAAAATCCTTATAGTCTCTGTTTTCATCAAGTTTTTCATTTTCCAACTTGCAAATGTTTTAATTTTCAAATCTTCTCATGTGGTTGAAGAGCGTTCGTTTTGCAGGAGAGAGCAAGTCTCGGGGAGTGCCTAAGTTTATGTTTCTGTGTAATGCAAGCACAAAACTTTAGCACATACTAGAAAATTCATCAGCTATTCTTTCCATAAACTACCATAGTTTGCTTGCTTTAATCAAACATCATCTGTTGCCAATAGTCTATCTTCTGAAAAGAAAACCAGAAATTACTTTCATAAATAACGCTTTGTTCTTCCTACCACACTGGCCGCTGGGTCTTTCAAACATCATATAGTACAATGTAATAATGTGAAGATTAAATGTAAAAGATTCTGTTGACTTACTGGCTTCATACTGAAAATATTAATGCCCAGCCCATGAGGCTCATAAATATGGCTTTCTAAGACGTATTTTTCAGGCCATCTGCTAATTATTTACAAGCAGAAGTTAAGTATTACTCCCCTACAGAACAGCAGCCACAGCCTTTCAAGTTTCTTATGTCCTGGGTGGCGCCTGAGAGAAACCCTGCAGTGAGCTATGAGCACAGGTGACGGGCGCAATGGCTCTGTGCTTGTTCCGGAGGACAGAAGAGAGCAAAGCGCCATTGCTCTCAGACAACAGGGTAACACAGGAGTGGAGTGGAGTGCAAGGTACCTACTCTGTGCGAACTGTTTAAAAATTATAAAATCATTTTTATCCCCGGAAAAGCGTCTTTATATATTTATTAGCTCATAAAATCTAAGCAAATTCTTTCTTAAGCAGTTTAAAACAATGTCATGTTTAAGTGTTGAAGAAAAGACTTAACTTTTTAAATACTGAAACTAGCAGGGTAAATAAAGCATGTTCTGACCGCAGAGATTTGTTGTGAAAACAAGTCAGGTTCTTCACTCTCGGATAGACTAGACCTGCTCCTCCCTAAGCCTCAGTTCCAACACTGATGTGTTAATGGGGTGAGTTGTTTTCAAAAGGCCTGTGAGGTGGAAGGACTCAGTGCAGATGTCTGGAGTCACTTGCAGCTGTTGCAGAACGAACAGGCTTAAATCACAGGGAACGACGGCAGAGTCACCACGAGTACTTAAAAACTTTTGTACCACTGTGCTACGAAAGAAATCTTGAAGTGGAAACCTGAAAACGGAATAGGCCTCTGACCCAGAACCACAGCTCTTTCTAGAGTCCCGGCACGGTCACACACCCCTCGGTACACCGGTCACGCACATGCTCAGTGTGCCTCAGTGCCCATGCACAGGGAAAAACAAGTGTGATCCAGTTTGGCTTAGTTCAATTTAATTCAAAACACCCTAAAAACCTATATATACAAAACACCATGTGACATAAAGAATGAACAAAAAATCCCTCAAGTGTTCTCAGTGAATGTCTACAGAGGAGACACACTGGAAAACACAAAGAAAACAAGGACTGTGGAAACTCATGGCATCCTGGGGCTGTTAAGCCTAAAAATTTCAGACACTGGAGGTGCACTGCTCTTTTGTTCAGATGAAAACACTTTGAGGTAAGGGTCTCAATTTTCACAATACGATGTTAAACTCAGCATATCTGGTTTCTAAAAGTAGATGGAGCGGCCCTGGTTTAGCAACAGGAATACTAGTTTTCCTGGCTCTCCCCGGGGCCTGAGAAAAACAAGCAGCCTGCCTTTAGGCATTTCAACTTCCAAGATCAAAATGGACTCTGAGAGGCCAGAATCACAGGTTTAGCCTCTCCCTGAAATGACTTTGACAGAATTGAACATTTGAATCAGGAAACACATCAATAAAAATTTCACCGCAAGTCTAAAGTCTACACTGCATATCCAAAACAGCGTCATTCGACATGTAACCAATGTAATAACTGAGATAATGTGTCTGCTTCCTTCACACCAAGTCTTCTAACTACCGGCGCTAGGCTCTCAGCGCACCTCCAGTGGAGCGCTGTGTCCGCGGTGCTGAGCGGAGCTGCTCGGAGACTGACTTCCAGGCTGCCTCCCCACAGAAAGCGCCCAGGCCCCGTCCCCTTTACTCCGCAGCTTACCAGACCATAGCGTGACAACCCCTTAGCAGTCTGCCGGAGGTGAAGGTGTGGGGTGGGGTGGGAGCTGGTGAAGAGGGTGTTCTCAAACCCATCTATTCAAGTGTGAGATAGACAAGTCCTGGCTCTCTTCTCCTGCTCTGTCTGCAATGCTCAAAATGATTTTGTTTCCTACAATGATCTTGTTTCCTATGGGGCTCTGCCTATAAACAAAACAAAGTATACATTTAGAGACTATGTTTTTAACTTCTTTAGGTGTCTTTAATTAACATTGAAATCATTCTGATTTAGAAACATTTCAACTAATAAATTTCAGAGACTAAAAAACCACTTTTAGGCAAAACAGAGGACTGTAAAGATCTTCAGTTAAGCTCCTCCCCATGTACAAACAAAAAAACACCAAGTTAGCAACCATGACCTTTAGAAAGGATCAGAGACCAACATCTTTGCAAAGAGAAGCAATTTACAACTTCAGAAACTGTAGGCGAAGCTGATCTGTCTAGGATCACTCCACCCTACAGGAAACCCTGGAATACAGGAGGAGACTGGTAATAATCTCCTAGGGCTGACAGTGGGTACCCCTGCTCCTGGGAAGTGGCATTCAGTCAGTGAATGAAAAACCTTGGCATGGAGTGGGAAGAGGGAGTGAAAGTCTCCCCGTGAACTGAGACCTGGAGGTGGCCATCAGCACACCTGACCTGTGCAGGAAGTTCCTCCCTCGAGGACCACCGCCCCTCTGCCGTTAGCACACCTGTGCATGTGTTGGTACCGACTGCCTTTCTGTGGCTGTCAGAGACAGACAGCCGGGCCTCAGCGCCAAGGCTGTGCAGGTAGTTGAATGGCTCTCAGTCAGGAGAATTCCATTCTCCAGTTCTCTCACTGAAGATAAGTGACAGCAGCTTCCACCTACCTGGAGCTATTGCTAAACAGCTTTGCTCTCTGCTTGGCACTCCTCTGAGGTCCCCCCAAGCACGAGGGCTTGATAACTGCCTCTCCTCTAGGACTGAGGGAATTTTTCACAAGAGAGTGTGCGCTCTATCTCCTGTGGTTCTGTTGGGACTGAATGTCTTCAGACTGGGCCCACAATTCTTGATCTCTCTCCTTGTGCCTTGCTGTTCATGCCATGACGCTGAGGAAACCTCTGCACTCCCTACCCCAACTCCAACCCTGTAGGCTGGACTCTCAGGCTTTACCAGAAGGCTCACCCTAGAGTTTCACCAATCTTCGTAAGTGTTGAGATCACATAATAGAGAAGAAAGCCCAACATTCCATACCAACACCCAGGCCTATACTTGCAACCTGCTACCTACCCAACACAAAGCCATTATACCAGGGAAACCAAATCCATAGAAACACAGAATGCCAAACAGATCAAAGAGACAGAGAAATACTTGTGAAACGAACCAAACAAAATCCCATGGGAAAATCTCAATCCACAGAATTAGTAAATTACCTGATGAAGACTTTAAAGCAACGGTTATAGTGACACCCAGGGGAATCAGGAGAACAACAGAGGAACAAAAAAAAAAAAAAAAAAAAAAAAAAAAAAAAAAAAAAAAAAAAAAAAAAAAAAAAAAAAAAAAAAAAAAAAAAAAAAAAAAAAAAAAAAAAAAAAAGTACAGCAAAGAGAAAATGTGAGGCAGTTCCAAACAGAATTTATGAAGCTACAGAAGACAATAGCTGAACTAAAGAGCACAAGAGAAGGGCTCAAGAGTGGGCTGGAAGAAGCCTCCAATAGAAACAGTGAGCTAGAAGAAGATTGGGCAATGGAATACACCCAAGCAGACCAGCAAAGGGAAAAAAGAATTTAAAAAAACAAAGACAGCATACAAGACCTATGCAATAATACTGAGGGACAACATTCACTCCAGAGGGGGCCAAAAGTAGGAGAGAGAGAGAAAGGGGGCAGAAACCATATGTGAAGAAATAATAGCTGAAATTTTCCCTAACCTGAAGAAGAAAACAGACATCCAGACCCAGGAAGCTCAAAGAGTTCCAAACAAAATAAACTCAAACAGACCTCCACAAAGACACATTGTCATTCAAATGTCAAAAATACAAGACAGAATCTTGACTACAGCTAGAGAAAAATGAGTTACATACAAAGAAGTGTCAGTAAGAATTTGAATTTCTCAGCTGAATCTCTACAGGTCAGAAGGGAATGGCATGGTATATTCAAAGTGCTAAAAGGAAAGGACTTCCAACCAAGGATACGCCCCCTACTATCATGTAAAATTATCATTTAAAATTGAAGGCTTGAAAAAAGAGCTTTACAGACAAGCAATTAAAGTAATTCATGACCAAGAAAGCAGCATTATAAGAAATACTAAAAGAAGCTCTACAAAATTTAAAGAAACCCCACTTAGAAACAGCAAGACATCAGAAATATAAAATGTAGGGAGGAGGAGAATAAAAGTGTGGACTCTTAGAATGAGCTCAAGACTAACTTTCTTTCAAGTTAAAACAGGTTGTAAGCATAGACAATTTTATGTAAATCCCAGGATAACCTCAAAATACAAACCCATTGAAAATGAACAAAGGAAAAAATTGAAAGATAAACCAATTAGAGCACAAACCTTTTCAAAGAACCTGAGAAGAGAAAGAGAACAAAGGCACTGTCTGCAACACCGCCACAGAGCAAGCAGCAAAAGGGCAGTGAACACTCACAGATCTATGATCCCCTAAATGTTAATGGAATGAACTTACCAATCCAAAGACAGAGTGGCCAAAATGATTAAAAAATAGAACCCAACTTTCTGCTACATTCAAGAAACCATCTACATCCAAAAAATAAACATAGGATTAAACCAACACATCATTTGATGGGGATGTTAATTTGTTTATTTGCGGGGGTTTGCATATTCCCAGAACTCCCTTTCACATAGGCTCACTTACTGGTAACAAGCAGAAAGTACTATGTAGCGAAAATTGACAGCCTGAATAGATGATGATCTGGCTCTATTCCTGCTTTGTCACAGACGAGCCACATGAAGATGTCTAACTCTGAATCTAAATGTCTTCATCTGTAAAATTAAGTGTGTGTGTATGGGGGCCGGGGGTGGGAAAGGCAGCAAAAGTGTATCTCTCAATCTCAGCAATCTAAATTGGAAGCCACAGTTATTCAAGAATTTCAAAGTGTGCTATACTTTGATAGCAGTATTATTTGAAGCAAATGTTATTTTCAATGTGTTATTGTTGTAAAACTCGGTGAAAGTGAGATTAAGGACAAAAGGTAAAATTGTGAAAGGAACCTTCTACTTCTGGCTGTAGGTTCAACAGCTCCTGCTAGTTTTCATCAATAAGAGAAATAACATGACATTCTCTGTGTGAGGGAATTTTCTCAGTATGAAATGAAACAATCCAATTTTGAGAGGCTGGCATCACTAATGTCACTGATCAAAGTCAGCTAAACGAATTTTAAGAACTAAGAAGACATTGTAATAAGAGAAAACGCACACAAATGTATAATCACCTAGCAGCTGTTATTTTTGGAAAAAAGACAAGCAAGTGCTATATATTCTCTCTCCAACCCTCCCGCCCCCCCCAGGGAACGTCAGTTGGGGGTGAACTATGTGGTAGCACTCCAGCATTCTAATGGGGAGAACAGGGTGGTCCAGCACCTGTTTCTGAAACTGACAGGGTCCCTTGTTTTTTCAAAAAGATCCGTAGTTTTACAAAGGCCTTGATGTCAGTGCACAATCCGCCTTTAGAAATTCTGACCTGTTGAGGGTTTGGGGTGTGCTCCCTCCTATTCAAGCCAGACCACTGGAGCCAGAGCCACTCCCTTGATCAGAGTGCTTCCTGCACATATTTCATAGAGGTCATTAAAATGCTTTTCAGGAGCACACCCTGGTGGAGTAGTGGTCCGGTCAGCCACCTCCGACCATCATGGTCCACATACATCCTAAGGACCCTGGTTCATAACCTGGGGCCAGGGGAGAACCACCAAGATGAATAACTAAACAAAAATAAGTAGAAGTACTTCCTCTCCCTTCTTGCCTGTCTGTTTCTGCTCATCTTCATTCCTGCCTGTACCTTTCCTTAAAAAAAAAAAAAAAATGTTTTTCAGAGGGATAAGCATTACATAATAAAATGAGCATGCATACACTGCTAGTACATGACATCAGTGAGCCCCAGTTCAAAGAAATGATGGGCTTACACTCATCTGCTCACACATGCTCCCTAATCTCTATTTTCCATATTAGTCAAAGTCCCTGCCTCAGATGAACATCATTAGGTAATAGAGGCAGGTAATAAAGCCTTATGAATCCTTAGAGAGGAGAGTGAAAGAGAGTTAAATCTACTGCTGTCTGCATCTGGGAATATTAGTCAAATGAAGTGATGTTGTGAGAGTAGATTTAAATATGAACGCTTACCCTCAGGGGAGTGTGCATTTGCTATGTTGGAATTTTATAAAAATATGAGCATCCTTTTAAAACAGATGAAACATGCATACATTCTGCAGAACTATGGACTTTCTGTCCCATGGGTGATTTTTCAAATTACTAAGCATAGAGGTGTTGCTTTTGAAATTTAAACAATATTTTATTCATACTTACTATGAATAATTGAAAACATTCGGTAAAAATTCTGTACAAATATGAAAACTTCATAATGACTATTAAAATGTTGCTTCTAACAACCAAATAATTTATAGATGATTAATGAGTAATTTCAAAAAATGTTAAGTACTAAAGCTTAAGAATTGTAAAATGAAACCTCTTCTACATCACTTATACAGTTTGAATGTATTTAACTCCATCCTAAAAACCAGATCTACCAACTTCAGTTTCCAATCAAATCTGAGTTAGTAGCTTTCATGAATTACAAAAAGAATTTAGAACCAAAATTATTTAGCTCTATGAGTTTTTAATCATTTAAGAATAAATCTTCAAAACATATATTTTCAGTTTAGCTGTCTTTTTAAAAGGAACAAAAAGGAGATTTAAGTACCAATAACAAGCAAATTATATATAATGGATACCACGCTTTGATACCATTTCCTAAAATACATTTATTATTATAAAAGTTTTTTTCAGCCATTTACAAAAAAGGGGAAATCACAAGGGACTTAGTTTTTTATAGAAGTAGTGACTTATATTTTTAATCTGTTCTTTTTTTTTTTTTTTTTTGCAATCTACAAACATTAAGCACTTGGTAAAGAAGTCGAGACTTTATAAAAGCATTCCAGCTCAATTTAGTTTGCTACAGTTTAGAACAGGGAGAAAGTGCAAATACCAAAATGACCGAACTACAAAGGACGTACATATTTTCTTAGCAAAAGGCGAGTCTGGGTATCAGAGAACGTTTATTTCAACCTGCCATAGGGTTCGATAGCTTGAGTAAAAGGCAAGAGCAAAAGACGTTCCAACATTTGGACTTTCTTACATTGTCCCTTACACACTGTGTGCAATTAAATGCCTGTCAAATGGTATGAACTGCTGTCTCTGAGTCACATCTGCCACCTTCCCAGGCGATACTGAGCGCTCCAAGGGAAATGTCAAGTGCAAGCAGATGGCTTTCAATTAGGCAACATCTTTGGCTGCTGCTGCTAAGGTCAGATTTGAATAACACTGGGTTTTCAGAAGTCTAAAACAAGAGTACATTCATTTTATCTTGGTATCTCTTTTTTGGGAGCTTGAAAACAGAACAACTAAGCTAGTTTACAAACTTTCTAGTCTTTACAGGTTAGAAGAGACAAGTGCTCATCCACTTTAGGAAGACCCAAGAATGAGTTAGATTTTTCAGATGTAACCACAGACAAAATTCAAAAAACCGAAAATGATTAAAAGAGAACTTTGTTTCAGATGAATGCCCCTTACTCGTGGAGAAAGTCCTTCACTCCTTCAGGGAACACAGGTAAGATGGAAAGCACGGGAAATCCAGGCCATCGTCAAGCTCGCTTGGACCACGTGCCCCGCTCACGGGGCAAGGAGCATCACTGCCCCTCAGGAAGCAAAACCACTGCAGTGACATGGTACTCTTCAAACTCAGAACCATTTCTTTAAAAGAAACCCTCTCTCCTTTACTCCCTGAACAACTCATGCTATCGCACAGGAAATGTTTTCACAGGGGCCTCAGTCAAGTCTGCACAGTAACTCTCTTTCTGGTCGCCATATGGAAAGAGAAACTCCAATGGAAAAAGTCTCACTCAGAAGCTATTTCCCTCATTAAATGGCAAGTGGGGAGGTGCAGGATCAATGAAAAGAAGAGATAAAATAATCATGTCATGGGCACCCCCAGTAGCTCAGGTGACTGAGTCATGGCTGGGGTGTGGACCAAGCCCAGGGACCTGGGTGTGTGACCAGGCCTGGGAGGTGGGGAGGGGGGAACTAAAATGAACAAATAAATAAAAATGCTGCTTCCTGCCTGCCCACCTTTATTCCTGTCCTCTTTCCTTCCTCTTAAAAAAAAAAAAAATCATAGTGGTGCATCCTGGTGGCCAAGTGGTCTAGTGCAACCTGGGCACAATCCACATACATCCTAAAGTCCCAGATTCAAGACCCAGGGCCCCAGGAAACAACCAAGATGAGTAAATAAAAGTAAATAAAGTGCTTATTCTTTCCTCTCTCTGCCAGATTCTGATCACCTTCATTCTTGCCTTAACCTTTCCTTAAAAAAAAATTTTTTTTTAATCATAATGGTAGTACCCTGGTGTCCTAGTAGATAAGGTTACTGAACACAGTCCACATACATCCAAGGAACCAGCTTGGAGACCCAGGGCATGGGAGAACCACCAAATTGAACAACAAAATAAATGTTGCTTCCTCCTCTCTCTTCCTGCCTTTGACTGCCTCTGCTCACCTTCATTCCCACTTCCACCTTTCCTTAAAAAAGAAAAACTCGTATCACAAACCTATATATAGCAAGAGCTGAAGGTAATTCCTTTCCATATATATATGTCGATATACATATATACACACACACATACACACATAATGTATACATACATATGTATACATGTACATATATATTAAAAGAAAGGTACTGGTAGGAATGAAGGTGAGTAGGCAGACAGCCAGGAAGAGAGAGGAAGAAGAAACATTTATTACTTATTTTTATTTAGTCGTTCATCTTAGCTGTTACCCGGACACTGGGTCTCAAACCCAGGATGTTGGGAAGTATATGGACTATGTCCAGTGGCCTTATCTGCTAGGCTACCAGGGTGTACCACAAAAAATAAATTTAGTCCCTCATAATTGTCCCACAAAAGTTCACTTGAGACAGTTTATTGCATGAAAGTAGTACTATAAATTACATTAAAATATTAATGTATGTATGCAATCTAACAGTGTGGGATTTGGGGCAGTTAGTTAAGCGGGGGGAAATATGAAGTGCACAGGAATAATCTCCTTCCTACACATAAAAAGGCATCAAAAATAAATCACACTCATGCTTTTTCCAACTTTGTATTATTTAACTCCCAAGGGTAGCGTTTTTGAGTGATGATGATCCACCAAAATAACACTATTTAGAAAAAAAGACGGTGTTGCGAATATATTTCTCTGGTTAAACTGTTTCTCACCAGAAAAGATGAAATTCTGAACAAAACCACTGTGGGGAAAGGGTTCATCACAGCACCTCACAAGCAAGAAATTCTCTGTAATGTGTGAGGAGACTCGGTGCTCTCACTGACCTTCCTGGAGTCTTGACAAAGAAAAGCCAACAGTAGCGGGTGACGAAATGGATGTGGAATGAGAAAGAGCAGAGCGCAATACTGTGTCTTGGGTTGGTTGTATTTTTTTTTTTTTTTAGGAAAAAGTTCTATTTATACTACCTCAAATCTCCTCTAGAGGGAAATTAAATGCACACGTATTTACATTCAAGGAAGAGGAATGCGGAGAGGGCTAGCACGTAGAAAAGGAAAACGTCATCCTCATTTTCTTCACAAGTTGGACTATAAGGCAACAGGGGAGCTAGCACGCCAGCTCCTTTTTATACTGAAGAGAGCCTCAATAGGTTTTGACAAATGGTAACTTTATTTTCAGAGAGAAAACATGTCTAGTAGCTCTTCTAAAGAGATGGAAGTTTCTTTTTACTTACATTGTAACCATGATTCATGAAGTCATTTATACAAACTTATTTTCTTTGCTTGTCTGATGACAGAACAGCAAATCCTTAGAAAATCAGTTGTCTTTTTTCTGGTGTGAAGTAATCATTCTATTTATTCACAATATGCTTTCTGTCCTTGTTAACGAGAGTAGCTGTTGACAGGAAAATAACAGCTCCTAATTTTTCTTCCTCCATTGACCAAGAGCAATCAGCAATTGTCTTAAAAAATCTTTGAATGCACACGCTTGCCTCGGTTTGATCACTGAGGCAAACAACATCTGCTCACAGTCTGGGCAGGTCAGGTTGGGACAGCTGAGACGGCCGTCCAGTTCTGGCACTTTCTCCTTTCTGCACAGCCCCGCCGTCACACTGCAGATCTTTGAGGAACATCTTTAAACATTCTCCAATTCCGAAACTATTCCCCCCTGTGAAGAAGGGATTCTCTCATCCTCTGTGTCAGCTCCACTTACAGAACTCATCTATGCAACTTCTGTGCCAACTACTAGACATAAATGTGACGCTGAGATATGGCCTGGAATTTAGTTCTTCAAAGTAGTTTTTGAGGCGGTGGGCAAACACAGTAAAAGAGGTCAATTAGATGGTGAAGGACAGAATTGGACAAATGGTGGTGAATTCAATGTGGCAGACACGGACACTGATGTGGAATGACGTACACCGCAAACCTCTACGAGGTCATAACACAATGTTACTTTCAATAAAAGTTTTTTAGACATAGAGGCAAAAGTCTTTTCCACTGTCTATAAAGGTTAGGAGAAATACAATCAAAGAGGCTAAATTCAGATTCTAAGACCGTGAAGGGTGGTAATAATCCTCTCCTTATATCTGTAAACTTCGTCTCCAGGCTGCAATGGCTCTTAAGTGATCGCGACCAAATGGCTTCATTTACCACGCACAAAAAATGCTTAGTTTTACAAGGTCCAGGAGGACACACACATCCCCTCCCTCCAGACTGTGGCACAAGGGCAGTACAAGGGCAGTGTCCTGTCAGCTGAGCTGCCACTCGCATGTCAAGTCAGCCTCCAAACCTAAGGCGCCACCTGCTTCAATAAGGAGGCGTGTGCTTCAGCCCACACGCCGGGACACATCCTGGCTTTGCTCACTAGGCCAGGTGGCCCTGCGCTCAGGGCCTGAGCCTCGCTGTGCTAACTTTTCTCCATCTGTAAAACGAGCATCATAGTAAGAGCTGTCAGAAACGGGGTTCTGAGGATTAAGTCAGCACATGGACAGATGTCAGCACAGTGTCCTGACCTGGCGACTGCTTGCTAATTCGTTACTGCTGAAGGAAAGTCTCCAGCAACATTCCAAACGTCCCCGCCCCCGCCTCCTACAAGATGACACAGAAGTGCATTCTACACAAACCAGACAGGGCTTTCTTCTCACTATCGTGTTACTTAGCAGTGAGGACTAACTGCCACCGGGTTGAGTACAGTCACTCACAGACTGCCCTGAGCCCCTACGAGCATCAGTGCCCATGAGAAGGTGAAGCGAGAGGTTTACTGGCTGCCTGGACAAGAGCGGGTGTCTGAGCAGAACCCACTGGCGACTGTCACATCTTCATCAAATTCATGCTCATTTCCTTTACAAAGCACAGAACTGCTATAATTTGGAAATGATTTTGTTCTCAAGGGTCCCAAAATCTACTGACCTCTGGGTCCTAGAGTCATCCTTTCAAAATGTTTTGGCCAATAACTGACTCTCCACCAAGGACACTGAAGGGCCAGGGAAGACATATTTATGATGATGGTGACACCAAGTGAGGGGGCTCTGGGGAGCATGGGGACATGTGGGGAGCACGGGGACATGTGGGGAGTACATAGGAGGAAGGGGGATGTTGGTGCTGCCTCACGCTCCCACTGCTTATGTTGTTCTTATTTAGTACAGCTTTGTTTTGTTCGGCAGAAATACAAAACTTCCACTGACTGAGGGGGGAGACATAAGAAATGCTATGCAGCAAGCGCCCTCCTGAATCGTCATCTGTAGCCACGCGGCATCAGCTGTTGCGAGCTGACACCTCCCAGACAGCAGACCCACTGCTCTGAGCAAAGCGTGGGCC
Organism: Solenodon paradoxus; assembly: GCA_004363575.1. NCBI lineage: Eukaryota > Metazoa > Chordata > Mammalia > Eulipotyphla > Solenodontidae > Solenodon > Solenodon paradoxus. The sequence continues at coordinate 538,250 of RJWH01000544.1, forward strand.
TTATTCCTTAGTAGACGGTCAGCCTATAAATGCTAAATGCACTCACTGGGGCTAAACCTCTAGGTTAGTACACAAAACATGTACAAGGAGTTTCTAATTTCTGTTTTCACCAGCAACACAAATAGTCAAAACACATTTAAAACAGAAGCAAAAATAGTTATGCTTCAACCTGAAGCATGTCCTTTCTCATGTCCACTCGAACTTGCTCTGCCCTACTTGGCTCACCCTATCACAAGCTGACATTCCATCATCACTGCTTCTGCATATGCTCATGTCTGTGTGCAGAGCAGAAAAGCAGGTTCTGCCTGTCCTATTTATGGCTGCATTCCTTGCTGTGACGACAGCCTAGAACACTTCTCTTCGTTTAAATAGATACTTGCTAGATGGATGACAATAAAAATGATTAAATATCTTCATTAAATAATAATTACTTGAGGATAACTAGATCTGGAGGAGCTTTTTATTCATTATAAAAGTAAAGCAACTTTTGAAATATTTGCAAATAGCATGAATTAAAAATATTTGCTTAATAAAATCAATTCTTAAAAGAGCTGAAGAAAGTAGCCTTTTATGCTCTGAAGAACTCAAATTTGCTTCTTCTTCACAAGAGGCACCAGTTTTTAAAAGTTTAGATTTGGGTATTTATCATTATCATTCACCTTTGAAAAATAGAACTGTTTGTTTCTAAATAAATCTTAAGACCCACATTTTGGTAGATGGGAATACACCTTCCCAGTTTTGTAATGTAATCTCAGGTCAACTGCACAAAAGCACAGTAAAACCTGAAAAAATACATAAACAAAAACAACTGAGTCTTAGACTTGTTTAGGTTTTAGCAAGTATTTTGTTTAAGGAGACACTATATTCTTTCTAATTCAAACTGAACACAAGGTCGGTAAAATAATGCTAGGAGGTAACAGTTTCAAATAATCAGCAATTATACATACACAGAAATTACATTGACGCTCTATGTATAGTAGACATTAGAGACACTTGAATTTTTTACTAAAATATAAAGATAACCTTTTTAACTAATAACTCCAAAGCCTTAGACGCAAGTGGAGTTGTTTCATCAGAATAGACAACCTCTTTCATACTCTGAAATCAAATTATTTTATCATTAATCTTTGATTTTATAAAAAAACCTGTGAACTTGGCGCACCCTAGTGGAATGGTCAGTCACCTCTAAAGGAGTGCAGTCCATGTAAGTCCCAAGGACCTGTGTTCTCATCCCCGGTCAGGTGGGAGTGGGAGGTTGAGGGGGAGGGAGGATTGTGGGGGACAACCCAGGCAAGTAACTAAATAAAAATAAACAAAAAATGCTTTATCCTTCTCTCTCTTCCTGCCTGCCTGCCTACTTACCTGCATTCCTGCCTACACCTTTCCTTTAAAAAACAAAACAACCACCACCTATGAGCTTCTATTATACATACCTGTCAGGTGACAGGCTTCATCTAAAAACTAGATGGGAAAACTTTTTCTTATTTCTGAATCAGGCAGCACATGCTACAGGAGAGACCATACTCTGTGCTCTTTTCTACTCGTAAAGCAACATGCAGACGTGTGTGATGTGTGCACACATGTTCCACACGCGTAATACAGAGATTTTAATGGTTAATGCTAGGGTGTGCTTCTGCAGCTCTCTTCTGCTGAATAAAGGGGAGACCAGACAAAAAGCAGCAGGCGTTCTCATCAGAACTTCACTGTGCTCCTCTCTCACTTGCTTCTCCGTGCAGTCCCAGCTCTGGGACTCGAGCAGATACAGTATCTGTTTATTTCGTGTGGTCTCCAGAATCCTGGCTTGGCAGGTCTTGTGCCCACTACACACTCACTGTAATTGTCCATAGTGTATGTTATGTTTCCAAAGATCATATAAATCACATTTCGCTGGTGAAGAACAAGGATGGAAATTTAAAGTTGAAGACGTTCAATCACAGGATACCGTTTTAAGAAGTTCCAGTAAAATGTATGCCTAACAAGAAAGTTAAGGATGACACAAAGAAATATGACAGCCCGGCAGAACCTTCTAAACTTGGCTCCACTTTCGTTCTTCCACTGAAAAGTTCCTGGACGAAAACCTGGCACAGAACATTATAGAAGGTTGAATATCCATAAACAAAAGTAAACAGATATATCTCTGTACCATAGACAAAAATGAACTCGCACTGGATCACATGTGAACCTCAAACTATAAAACTTTTATAAGAACATGTGAGAAAGTCTTTGTGACTTTGTGTTGGGCAAAGATTTCCTAGGACAGCTAACACCATCCATAAAAGAAAAAGCTGGTAAAACAACATCAAAATTAAGAATTTCTGCTCTTTGAAAAACACTGAAAGAAACTAAAAAGACAAGTGACATACTGGGAGAAAAGATTTCCAAATCACAGATCTGATAAAGGTTTGTATCAGAAATATATAAAAAACACAAGTCAATTATAAGAAAATAAACATCCAATTTAAAAAAAAGGGGGAATAGGTGGACAAAAGACCTGAACAGATGCTTCACCAAAGATATATAAATGACAAATAAGCCCATGAAAACATGGTCAAAATTATTAGTCCCTAGAGAAAGGCAAATTTAAACCACAGGCTACTTCTACACACCTACCAGAAGGGCTGAGAAGGCTGGGGTGAGCCAGTGGAGGAGCCGGCCCCTCCCACACCTCTGGGAGAGCATATCATGGGGCAGCCACTTTGGTGTGGCGTTTCTTAAAACACTAAACATCCACCTACCACATAACTGGCCAAACACTTCTAGATATGACACAAGAGAAAGGAGAGCCAGTGCCCCTACACAGACCTGTACACAGTATGCACAGTTCTCTTCGCCATGATCAAAAGTGGATGGCAGACGGTCAACAAACCTACACTGGACACTGAACGACACAGGAGTGAACTCTGATCCAAGCAACAGTATGGAGTAGTAAGTGACTGTGGTCAGGAAAAATTCATAATGTATTCTTTCATATAAAGTTATTTTTCTAATGTTAAATAGTAACAGGAGATCCTTGTGGCAGGGAAGATGGGGTGTAGGGAGAATTTACAGTGGGTACAGAGAAACTTAGAAGAGATACTTATTTTTTAAAACTTGTATAATGTATGGTTAAATATGTACAGTTTCTTATATGGCAATTATATCTTAATAAACCTATTTTGCTTGCTTTTGTAAAACTAATTCACCATGGAAACAGCATGGAGGTTCAGCAAATGCAGAGCAATCACTTGCTGAAGAGATATCTGCACCTCTCTGTTCATCACAGAGTCACACAACCAAACACGGAAAGAATCTAAGCACCATGGACAGATGGCTAAAGAAGGTACGGCACCATACACATGGCAGGATACCACTCAGCTATACAAAATGAAAGCCTACCATTTATGACAATATGGATGGGCTTGAGGGTATTGTGTGAAATAAGTCAGACAGAAAAACAAACAACATATGATCTCATTTATATGTGGAGTTTATAAAAAGCCAAAAGAGTCGAATGTTAGAAATAGAGTAGAAGTGGGAGAAATAGAGTAGAAGGGTGGGAGTCAAGGGCTGGAGTTGAGGAGATGGGGAGATGTTGGTCAAAAGCACAAACTTCCAGTGATGAGCAAGTTCTGGGATCTGCCATACTGCGTGGTGACTATGATTATCAACATTATAGTATATATTTCAATGTTCTCACTACCAAAAAGAATAATAATTACATGGTTAGTTAGCTAACCTTATTGTGGTAATCATTTTGCAACATATTTCTACACCTTCATCTCACAGTGTTCTATGTCAATAAGAGCAACAAAGTTGAAAGAGATGCTAAGTTTCACATTTTGAAAAAGGCATTGAATGATAAACTTTCACTCTCAATTTAAAATCAGCAGCTCCTGGTGGAGGAGAAGTTAAGTCTGCCGCCTCAGATCAAGCACAATCCACAAATAGCCCAAGGACCCAGGTTCACATCCTGTGGGAGGACAAGCAAGATATTCAACTAAAATTTACAAAATGAAAACATTCCTTCCTCCTCTCTCTTCCTGTCTGCCTGCCTATTCTATATTCCCGAGTGCACTTTTCCTTTTAAAAAGGGAGTGGGTAGCTTCTTCACAACAAAAGAAAACGTCACCAAAACCGAAAGGAAACCTACTAACAGGGAGAAAATATTTGCATTTGGTATTTCCAAAAAAGGCTTAATGTCTAAAATATACAAAGAACTCATAAAACTCAACAACAGAAGAATAGCCAATCCAATCAAAAACTGGGAAGAGGAATTGGAGAGACACTTTTCTGAAGAGGATACACAGCACGGATGGCCAACAGGCACATGAAATTATGTTCCTACTCATTGGCTATCAGGGAAATGCAAATTAAAACTACAATGAGGTATCACCTTATACCTGAAAGACTGGCTATTATCCAAAAGTCTGGAAACAACAAATGCTGGTGAGGATGTGGAGAAAAGGGAACACTTTTGCACTGTTGGTGGGGGTGCAAATTGGTGCAACCCCTATGGAGAACAGTCTGGGGAGTCCTCAAAAAACTGAAGATAGAAATCCCATATGACCCCATCATTCCACTTATGGGCATCTACCCAAAACATACATAAGCGCCCATCCTCAGAGATGTATGCGCCCCCATGTTTATTGCGGCCCTGTTCACAACAGCTAAGAACTGGCAATTACCTAAGTGTCCAACATCGGCTGAATGGATAAAGAAGATGTGATACATATACACAATGGACACTACACAGCCCTTAGAAGAGATGAAACCCTGTCATTTGAATCAACATGGATGGAACTAGAGGGGATGATGCTAAGTGAAATAAGTCAAAAGAAGAAAGATACCAGATGACCTCACTCATAGTTGGAATGTGAACAGACAAAACAAAGGAGCAGACAAAATATAACTAACCCTGAAACATTTGCAATAGAACTGAGGTGACCAAAAGGGAATGGGGCAGGTGGGGACAAATGGTGGCAGAGCCCACTGGACAATGGGGAACAACACTTGGTGACTTGGTGGAGGGCATGGTGTGTTGAAATATATCTAAGAAATGGGGAACTTATACATAGAAAATGTTTTAATGTGCAGAATAATTACTACAATAAAAAATAAATTTAAAGAAAAGGGGGAATGGATGGGATGTGGGGATGCAAGTGGCGGAGCCTACAGACAATGGTGAAGAACACTTGGGGATTTGGTGGAGAGCAAGGTGTGTTAAGATATATCTAAGGAATGGGGAACCTACACATAAGTTTATTTTAATGTGCAGAATAAAAGTTACTGCATTTAAAAAAATAATAAAACAAATTGAAATATAAACTATGTTCAAGAATAAGTCGTTGCTTCATATAGCAGAAAATTAAATTCAAGTCAGTCACATGCTTTTGTTCTTCTATTAAAAGAATATCCCATGTGGTAAAGTTCGCTGAGTGCTAATAAGGCTTACTCCTCAGAAGGCAACAAGACAGAGGTCCAGGGTGACAGCATAAAGTTCAAGGGTATTCTGAAAATAATAAAAGAACATGCCAAATGCCAACTAAGTAAAATCAATATGTCACTCTACAAATTCCTGTACACTTCCGACGTCCAACAGCGCAACTCAAGAGGTGAGGGGAAGAAGAGGGAGGAGCACGTCACAGTGCAGGGGCTGGAGCTGCCTGCGAGGCTAGCAGGGAGAAGACACACTACTGCAGAGAGACCCGGTGACGGCGGTGGCCAGAAGGCCTAGCAGAATACTGCTGTGCCCACGAGCTGCAAGAAAGCAGCTCGAGGATGACTGTCAATCTCCAGGAAGACGCTCCTGCAAGGACTGGACTAACCGCTGTCTCGTTCTCTAGATGGTAAAGCCCACGAGCAGGGTGGCGTCTCATATGTTATGTCACCTGCACCCAGCACTGGTTGTCCCTGCTCTCCTACTGCTAAGGGCACACCCACGGGTGACGGTGACACGCCTGCCATCCCACTGCCTTCCTGCTTGGCTGACTGGTTCTGGCTGAGTGCCTCCTTAGCCCACGCCATCTCACAGCACTTCAGTGGGAAGAGACTTTCCAAGGTTCCTCCCAGAACCAAACTCCACCTAGGGACCTGCCGAGCCACCAGAGAAGCCCACCTCCCACTCAGTGCAGACATTTACTTGTGACCTGAAGGTTCCCTCTGCCCTTTTCAAGGACGCCACTACTTCTCTGTAATGCCCCCTCTTTCTACCTTTTATCTTTTTCCTTCTGTAGGCAAAAGTCTCACAACAGTTACCTGACCCTCCTACATGGACCCTTTGCTTCCATGCATCACTGAGGACTCTGAGGGTCAGGGACACCAATACCTGTGAGCTGACACTCCCAGGGGCTGTACTCACACCCTGACCTCTCGGCAGTCTGCAGCCCCCCACTCACCCCACAATCCTCCCCGTCCCTCCACAGAGCATCTCTCCTCCCAGCTTTCTGGGCTCATCCTCAGCCCTGGGCCCAGCCCACCCGGCTCTGCACTCTCCCTGAAGGATCCCATTACTCTCATGTTTCCCAGTATTTCTAAGTGGACAATTCCTAAATTCATCTTCTAAGCTCAGACCAAGTCCCAAAATCACAGATCCAAGTTGACATTTTGCCTGGAATGTCTCACTGGCATTTCACACTTAAATGTGTCCAAAAAGAATTCTTAATACCAAATGTACTGTCCTGCTCCACTCCCTAATCTTTTTCATGTCAGTAAATTGCAGCGCTCTGGACCTACTCAAGCCAGAAATCTGACCTTCCCAGTAAGTGCATCTCCACTCCCCACTGATTCTCTGTAAATTATACTTATAACTCACTCAGCACTCCACTGCCCAATGCCTTCTAACCGGCCTGTTTCCACTATGTCTCCTGCTGCCCACTACATGGGCAGCAGCCACTCAGCCAGCCGACTGACCAAATCGTGACATTCAGCTGCTTCAATCCCCTCACTGACCCTCAGAAGACATGTCCACTCCTCATCAGCACACACAAGTTCCTGAAGGCTGCCCCCACATGAGCCTCTCCAATCCTGTGCTCAGCCCCAGGCTGGCCCACCCACCAAGTGTCCCACTGTGCTGGTTTGGAAGAGTGCCTTGATGACCACCCCCAACCCCTGCCATCTTAAATAGGCCTCCCTCTTATACTCTGGGCCCACTGCTGGTTTTCTCCATAAAACTTAACACATCTTTCAATTATTTTGCTGAGTTTTCTGTTTATTTTTCCCCCCGGTCAGTACCACCAACTAAATAAAAAACAAGCCGCATGAGACAGAGGCTCTGTCTGTCTGTTTGTCCGTGTGACACTGCTCCTGGCATAGCATCAGAATACACGGAACAGCTCCTGAAAAAATGTCTTCGGAGTGAATACATGACCAATAGACACTAAGATCTACCAGCTACCCCTGATCCAGTAGCAACTAATGGAGAAAGTTCTGAAAACATACCATCTTGGAGTTTAGTAATATGGACAGACTTCCCTACCAAATTTTCCATCTAAATATAACAGAGAAAAGTATGCTTTGAGGTGTCGTTCTGCAGTAACACTTTTATTAATTTTTGAAAACTTTTCTAAATTAAAAAATGTATCTAAAACTTATTCTTAAAGTTTAATATTTTACCAAATAAAATCTATAACATATATATTTAAGGTTGACTCACTGGCTTAAATACAGGAGACTTGCTTCTTTAACTCACAACTGCACTCTCTCTAGGATCTGAAAAAGAGAACTCATACTTAGAAAATTCTGTGACTCATGGAAAGTCACAGTGAAGAATCTAGTTGAAAGTGTTAATAAGAAATGACCATGTGCTGAAGGCTGACTTTATGTTCTAGGTGTCAGTCATTTACCATATTGCCTCTTATGCAACGAAACACTAAATGCTCTTGTGTTGGCAATGAAGCTGAAATTTCACTCTGAGACCAATCATGTAGAGAACTGATCTGAATTGCCTAACAAGAGACGTGCAAAATTCCGTAAGTTGTTGTTACAGCTTTTCGTATTAGAAATGAGAAGATCATGAAACGGTTTACACAGGAAGTTAGCGGGCCCAGCTGAAGAGAGACCCACAATCGCTCAGGACTTCTGCTCCCCTTGCCTGCACCTTCTGAATTCAGGTCAACATGGCACCACCGCTTTCCCATCAGAATGACCCAGCAAGTTCAAGGTCCAGCTGCACACACGAAATGTGAGTTCATATTTTTATCTGTAGAACTGTGCTTTTGTTTGGCAAACGAAAGAATCTACAGACTCGGTGTCTTGTTTATATTCATTCAGTATGAGCCCCAAGTAATCAGCAACAAAGATCTTTTCATGGGGTTGCTGGGAAACACAAGCCATGCTAAACTAGTCAGTGCTGAGTAATGTTTTTAATCCATCGTTTATCCTGGAACAACTGTTGATATTTACACTGACGGTGCCTTCGCGTGAATCAAACACAGCAGCAGTAAACTGTACTCAAGGACTCTGTGATATGTGTGGCCCCACGCCTGTACACATACTTACACACAGTTAGTTTCATGTAAGAATAACCCTGGCGGCGCAGTACGATTATTAATTGTATTAACTCTGGCCCCTTGAGCAGACTTGCTGTTACTATTCTGTGAAAAGACAGGGGACACACAGAGCACTTCTGCTCCATCCTGAAACGCAGTGGTTGTCTTGAGAATGTCGACGTGTGTACTGTTTTGAGTTGTGAGCTGGACTGGCTACTTATTTCATGAAATGCCAGTTTTTCTTGAAACCATAACAGACAAATTCTAGTTATTTATACTTGGATATTAACTAGACATTTTCCTGAAAATGAATTGAGTGAATCTGACTCTTCAAGAAAAACTACACCCCGGCGACAGAATTGAGGTTACCAATAAGGAATGAGACGGACGTGGGAGATGACAGCAAGTGTTGTCGAGGCTACCAGACACGGGTAAAGATCTCTTTGTGGTCTGGTGGAGGGCAGGGTGAGCTGACATATATCTGAGGCATGGGGAACCTGCACATATGGGGAACTTACACGTAAGAGTTTATATTAATTTGTAAAAGTTACCTCAATAAAATACTATTAAAAAAAAGTAAAACAACTGACAATATTTTGGAGAATGATAAAATCTGAGCAAGTCTTCAGGCAAAAACTGAAAATTTAGAAAGCTTGCGTCTATTACCATGATCGTAATTGCTTCCTAAAACTTAAGACTTTTCTGATGACATTTTTGGTGGTAGTATTAAATATTTTAAATTATTTTTTTAATAATGTTCTAAAACAATGTTTAATAAAATATGTCAACAATGGAAAGATCTATGTAAATCAATAAACCAGTATTTTCCAAATGACTAGTATGTGATGTTGCAAAACAATGTCTGCAAAAAGGCTCATTCCAAATGCAAGATAAACCAGTGCCTGAGTGCATCACTGTACTAAAGCTCATCCTTCTACACAACTAGCCCTTGTTGAGTTCTGATAAGACTATCAAAGAAGGATACCCACATCACCTGAAATGACTTCTAACATAGTCCTTCCTTATCCAACATCTCTGTATAAGGTCACACTTTCTTCATACATTTCATCCGAAAAGAAATGATTAATACAGAAGCAGGTATGAGAATTCAGCTGACTTCTATTAACCTAGATACTACAGAGATTTGTGAAATGAAAGCACAATCCACTTTTCTCACCAATGTTTCCTTGTGTTTTAAAAAATATAAGGGGTCCTGAAACCAAAAAGTTTGAGACCCAGTAACTACATGCCTCCAAGGCAAACTCCTTCTTGACAGAATACAGTGATGGGATTGCTAGTCGATAAAAAATGGAAGCAGAAGTAGCTCTAAAAAAAATATGGCACACCCTGGTGGAGCAGCAGTTAGGTCAGTCGCCTCCAAAGGAGCAGGCTACACACCCTGGGTTCAAGTCCCAGGTTTGGGGAAAAACAACAGATGTGAACAAATAAATAAAAAAATAAAGATGCTTCCTCCTCCACTCTTTTCCTGCCTGCCTATCTATTCACCTTCATTCCTGCCTGCACCTATCCTTTAAAAAATTTAAGCAAAAAAAACTAACAGAAACCTGTTTAGTCTGTCATATATTTTAGTTTCAGTTTTCAAGATTTATTTCTAATTTTCTATTTATTTCAAGATCTACTTGAAGATTACAATGAGACAGAGATGACCTTAAATTGATTGTTCAGATATAATCCGTTTACAGTTCAGTTTAACAATTTCCGCTGACCAGCTTTCCTGAGTAACCCGCACTCAGAGCAAGCCCTGGGAGAGTAAAATGCTCACCTGGCCCCATCCTCAGACCCCACAGACCGGCTTGCCAACAAGGAGCTGCTCCAACTAGAGTTAAAGTGATACCACGGTCTGTTCAGCACTGGAACGGGAAGATCACCTGTCCCTGCAAGACCAGAATGCCAACACTAAAAGCACAGAGATCTGTCAGGGCTCAGAACTGACCTCATCTGTAAGGCACCTCATCTGGAAAAATGCATTTGAATTCACTAATTTTCAAAAGTTGGTTTGTAGAATTACCATCAAATCCAGGGAGCCCCAATAAAAGCACTCAAGAAGCTGTTCTATCCAAATTCTCTCACATTACAGAGATGGTATAAACTAACTCAGGATATGGTATCCAATGAATGAGTTTGGGATGCCTTCTGCCCATAATTTCTCAATGCCTGCTGGGTACTGGTACTCTGCTGGGAACCGAGAGCGCGTGACGGAAGTGCATGGCAGGGACTCGGACACCACGCGGGCTACGGCACAATCATTTAAACACAAACAGTGCTCCCAGTCTCAGCCAAGTTGATCATCCTGCAGGCTTTCAGGGTGACCCGGATGATGAAAGGAAAATGCCTCAATTCCCACCAAAGGTCCTTGACAAAGGTCCTTGACACATTAGCAGCTATGGCTCAAAATCAAACACACAACTGTGAGTGTTAGGATTTTTTTCAGGAAAAACCAATTCCGTGTCAGTGTTCTGGTGGTGTCAAAGTTAAACAAATCAGAGTCCGAATGGAACAAGTCACTGCCTACGGGAACAGGGAGGAAATGCGACTTAATCCTGAGTCACTTGATAAATCATCGATTTTTTTCTTAACTATTGCTTCCTCCATAATTAAGCTTTGTGACATCATCAAAAAGCTTGCACTAAATTTTGTTGAGACATAAAATGATTTAACAGGCTACTCTGCTGGTTTTCAACTTTATAGGAGAGAAAACACCAAGACTATGTATATACAAATTAAATTAGAAATAGGTCTGTCAACTCTTATATCTTTAAGAATCCTTACCATTATTAAAAACCAGCTCTTAAGATTTAGAGGGATTATGTTATCCCAAGGAATACTTTTTTAAATCTGGTTTTAATTCCATATTCTTTAATTTTTTGTAGTCCTACTGCAAATAAACAATAGTTTCAACCTTCTCCATGCTTTGCCTGAACAGAAAAAAAACATTCATACAGATGAAAAACAAACACTGACTTATTTATCTTCCTTCAAAACATCTGTCAAAAATAAAAGACATGCAACATTCTTACATTTGTGTGTACAATTAGCCAGACGCCTCTCTTTACCTTGTACCTTAGTTCATCCTTCTCCTGTCCTGAGAGTGCACGTGTACACACAGTTCAGTTCTCCCCCTTCACTGTCCTATGTGCCCAGCCTACCTCTTGATCTCCTTCACGCTCCTTCCGGGGTGCCCGAGTCTCGATTCTGCTCTGATTATTCTACCGTAACTATAATCTTGAGTCACCAATGACGTCCATGTTTACAGGCCAATGGGTTTTTGTTCCTCTTGCCCATGGGCTCTGTGACAACGCTGATCACCGCTTTGTGAACTCTACTTTCTCAGCCTCCATGATTTAAAATAAAATACACAGGTCCTCTAGCCCATGTCTTTTTCTAATCATCTGCCCGTCTCCCTGAGAGCTTCTGTCTTCCCCCTAACCCGGGCCAGCTCCCCACACTGTTTAAGTGGTACAGGGCTTGGTTTCCACAGGCCTAATCTTTGTCTAAGTTCTCTTTGGGAAATGAACCTGAAGCAAGTCCAACTATGTTTTGAACAGAGATAAATGGAATTAAATTCCAAGTGGAATACTTTGAAAGATAAGACATTTGGATATCAAAGCTGTATACAGGGAACTGATCAGAAACAGGCTCTGCAGCAAACTGTCACTCTGCACAAGGTGACCGAGTCTCCAAGTCCAGGCTCCCGTCTGTAGCACAGGGAATACTCCGCCTAACTCTCAGGGGGCGATGAGGGCAGAAGGATGGCATAGGGTAAACTCCATAAAAGTCATTATAAATAAATGACAAAACTACCAGCTACTAAATAAATCACTCTCATTCATGTATGGGTCCACCTTGTAACCCGACAGCCTGCTGTTTTTGTTATGGCTGACGCACAAAACCCTTACAATGCACTGACCCCATGAGACTGCGTGAGTCACTTGAGTAACTTCAAAGAATTTGAAAACCTCACAGTTTCTAAAAGGATCTCTCTCTCTCTCTCTCTCTCTCTCTCTCTCTCTCTCTCTCTCTCTCTCCTCTCTCTCACACACACACACACACACACACACACACACTAGTAGATAGGACAAAAAACTATAAACTTCTAAGCAAGAAGGAAAACGCAACTCTCCTCAACTTTGAGACTATATAAATAGAGAAAAATGGAGAGAGAGGAGACTTGTTGCTTTGTCCAAAGTCACAGAGCAAAGAGCGAGTGGAGATGGGGCTGGCATGCAGGTCTCTAAAGTCCATACTGATGGATTATTTCAAAACATTTCCCCTCACACAGAGTCACAATGTGAAGAGAAATATTCTTTCTTAGAATGAAGCTCTGCTTTGAGGAAATTTTTTCCTCCCTCATTCGAGAAGGAAGCTATCGGAACCTTAAGCTATCAGTGATTAAAGCCCACCTCTCCCCAAGGTGACGTCAGAGGTCTTTCAGGAATGACTGCTCTACCGGCCAAGGTCCAGCCACATCAGAGTAGACTGTATCACTTTTTGGTTTTCGGTTATTTGCGTCACAAAAGTCATTTTACGCAGACACAAGAAAAACGTCCTTTCTGCCTGGACGCCTCAACTCCAGGAGTCATCCCGACAGCAGGACACAGAGAGGAAGCTGCAGGCACAAGGGCCATCTCACTCTGCGGTCTGCGGTCACTGACGACCCTGAAGACGACAGAGCAGAAGGAACCGATTTTATCCCGCCCAGAGAAGCATGCAGCCTAAACAGGGAGAGCAAACAAATGCACATGAAAAATACATTATAAGTAAAGAACACAAGCACACAATTGTGAACGGCTGGGAAACAGTCCTGTCCAGATGGGACTTGCCCACAACCTGGGAATTTGAGGCCTTCCAGTTATCGGGGAGCGGCTGGCGCAGCGATTCCATACACAAGTCTAGTTAACACAGCCTACTCAGCAGTCACTCTCCAACACAGAATAAGCTATTTTTAAGAGTTTGCAACTGAGAAATTCAAATAATAGAAAAATTTCTGTTAGCTAGAAATCTGTTGTCGAGCCAAGGAACAAATGACTAAATCCCTTAAACCCACACAAGAGTGACTCGTGTGTAATAAGACACTGAGCCGGGAAATCTGACCTCAGGGATCTGGCACGTCTTATACAGAGTCCCCAAGAGAAGGCACAGAAGCCCCACCTCCCCAGGAGAAGCTCTAGAGGACCAGTCTCTAAACTAGAGCTTATTCTGAATACATGACTTCCTTTCTAAGACAGAGCAAAGATTTTTACCCCCAAGTGTTTTTAAAAAGACGCCAGAAACTCTGAAAGCCTATGAATTCCATTTTCTGGTTTAAAACCTGAAGCTGCACTGTGATGCTTCAGACTGCCACGTTCTTCTTCACTATTAGGAGATGTAATCTGAGACAATACTTACTCTACAATCAGGCATCTGACAAAGAGAAAACACTAACTGGAGACCTAGAGTGATTTTTCTACTTACACGCTGTGCACGCCACTGAAAATGAGGCGCCAGGACAGAGAGTTTGGAAAGCGCCTGCTAAGCCAGAATGCCTGGGGGCTCGCCCTGGTCCTGCGCTGACATTCTTGTGTCCTGAAGCCATCGAACCTCTCTTTGCCTCAATGTTTCATGTATAAAATAAAGGCATACTTTATTAGCTGTAAGGAATAACAAGGTTATTTCTGTGAAAGAGATCTGTAAACGCTAATGGCCATGTACATGAACGCTGTATTTGTACTAAAATGACACAAAAGAGAAAATGGATAACGAGGTGGTTACAGGCATAATCACTAAGTATAACCCCGGGTCAAGTGGGCATGCAGCTCTGCATTTGATAATGTGCTCAAGATCTCAGGGCTTTCAAAATAAGCTAAAACTAATTAGAGAAAGCCTTCTACATAAGGGTTTTTCTAAGTCTTTCTTCTGGGATAAGATGATTTTTTTTTTTTTTTTTTTGGATACAAGAATCTTTCCAAATTCATTTATTCACATACTTTTTTTTTCTTAGCTAGAGAAAGAATTTGGCGAAGAGGCCATGGAGTTGCAGATAAGAAAATGGCCGAGTTCCAGGATCCACGTGCAGCCATGGGAAGTCCCAAAGCAGAGGAGCCGGGCCCTTCTGAGGCAGACTTCACAGGACTGATTTCCTTTGATGACCCCGGAGCTACTCTTGCCTCACTACACATACAGAGCAGAAGCTTCAGAAAAATAGCAAGCATTAAGAAACACTTCTTTGGTGTAGCCTGGGAACAGTGGTTAGGTCAATCGCCTCCAAAGGAACGCAGGCCACATACTCCAGGATTCAAGTCCTAGGACCAAGGGGAAACAACCAGTGTGAACAAACGAAATAAAAATAAAGCACTTCTTCCTTCTCTCTCTCCCTGCCTGCCTGGCTATTTGCCTTCATTCCTGCCTGTGTCTTTCCTTCAAAAAAGGAAAAGAAACACTTCTTCTGAGACACGCCACGGTCCCCGTAGGCATCAGTGTGGGCGCAGTGTCTGTGCAGCTCTTCCTCGCGGCCCTGGGAGAATGAGCCTGCGGGAAAGATTTGAACCAACAACACGCAGTCGACCTTTCTGCAAGTTTCTGAGCCCACTTGTGTGGGGCATCTGAACAAGATGAAGAGACTAAGTGGAGTCGAGGGGCTGCTGGACGGGCTGGAAGGACAGCAGCCCTCCAACCCAGTCTCCAGGAGGGCAGCGCAGGCCTGCACAGCCAGGCCTGGAGGCAGGATGATAGAATCCCCACCCTTCGCAGGCTTCAGTTCTCACATCTTTTACAGCAAGACCCTATGACTGAAGGCTACCCTTCCAATGCAGGCCATGCAATGTGATACAGCTCTTCACGTCTATGGGAGACAAGCCTGGTGACATACAACGTATGGGGCGGGGGCAGAAATACCCCAAGGCAGTGTCTTGCTGTACTTGACCAGGTTCTCCTCACAAACATTTGTCATGTGCAGGTTTGAAACAGACAAAACCACAATTTTACGTATCTACTTTTGAATTAAGGTACACTGAAAACAGAAAACACAAAAGAAAAAGTCCTCCCAAAGTAGGCATCTGTGTCATTTGCAAAAGAAACTTCACAGCAGAGTGGCGCTGACACATGACTCAGGAACCGGCTCTCAGTGGGCACTGGTCCCGGGAAGGTAAGGGACTCCTCTAGTCATCACAGGCGGTGGCACTGAACACAGGGTTTCCATGGCACTATCTCCCTTGCCACCGCTCTTCTGTGCTCTCCTCCCTGCTGGGGACACTCACTGCTTCTACCTGCCTCAGCTCTCCTGAGTATTCCTTTGTGTCCCACACTCTTGAATTCATTTTGCTACATTCTTTCATCTGTCCCCTCCCCTCCCCACATAGACACATATGAAAGCACTAAAAAGCAACAGTGAACTCCGCTGGACTTAACATGGCCTTAAACTACACTTAAAAGGACTTGGAAGTCAGAGAAGTCATTTCCCACCACTCAGCTCCAAATCATATGAAAACAATCAAGGAGTGGAGAAAACGACACAGCACTTTAGAAAATAAGCTGTGAAGACCTGGGACTAAACAGAGCCAAGCAGGTTGCCTTGCATGTCAGAGGCCACAACTGCGGAAAGTCAAGACGGTGCTGCCCATGACCAGTTAGGAATCACCCGAGAGAAAGTCTGCTCAGAGGAAACCATTTCAGCAGAAACTGTCAAAAGAGTTCAGGAGTATTCGGGAGAATAAACTGGGGATTTGGTTTATCAAATAATGGCACACTGAACCATAGTGGTTACTTCTTCCTTTTCAGTATTAACAGATTTTCTTAAATGCATGTCCAATTATCTACAAGACGCAGCCTGCTTGTGGGCTTGGTTGTGTCTGCTTTGTAGGAATAAGATCTGGGATTTCAGAATCTCTTAATTCCCAAAGTAATCCTGCAATATCAACTATGATAACTTCTGTCAGTGAAACCAAGGACTTAAGTAGGAGAAAAAGGCCACTTTCTTCTGTACAAGAAATGATGCCACCCATCATTTTGATGAAGCTGTTAGAAGAATATTTTATATGTACAAATAGAAGAGAAAACCAAGCATGAAATCATTATTTCTTTCATTTTTATTCTAGCAACAACAAAAAGATCAATCCAGGGGCGTGCCCTGAAGGCCTAGCAC
The DNA here is from genome assembly GCA_004363575.1 of Solenodon paradoxus. Lineage (NCBI taxonomy): Eukaryota > Metazoa > Chordata > Mammalia > Eulipotyphla > Solenodontidae > Solenodon > Solenodon paradoxus. The sequence goes on from RJWH01000544.1 coordinate 554,852, forward strand.
ACCTGGGAGCAGTGCCACATACATCCTAAGGTCCTGGGTTCAAGACTCAGAACAACAAACATCAACAACCTAAATGGAACACTTCCTCCTCCTCTCTCTTCCTGCCTGCTTGCCTTCTTTCCTTCATTCCTGCCTGTATCTTTCCTTTGAAAAAAAAGAAAAAAAATGCTTCTTCCTCCTCTTCCTTCCTTTAAACTCAAAACAAAACAAAAAAATCAATAAAAAAGTTTAAAAAAAAAGGAATCAATCCAGGATTTAAGAACCAAATTCCAGGTGCATCTCAGTGGCCTAGTGATTTAGTTCACCAAGCATAGTCCATATACATCCCAAGGTCACCAGTTCAAGGCCTGGGTCAAGGGAGCAACCAAGATGAACAATTAAACAGAAAAAGTGAGACACTTCTTCCTCTCTCTCCCTGCCTGCTTACTCGCCTTCTTTCCTGTCTGCACCTTTCCTTTAAAAAAAAAAAAAAGAGAGAGAACCAAATTCCTGTACCATGACACATTTTCCCAGCATGATAACATTAACTTCTTTATTCCTACTGCTACAATAAAACAAGAAAGGAAAAAAATGAAAAAGATTGTTGTCTCTAACCACTGTTACCAAACTAAGTTCAAGATTATCCTCACTTTTCCGAATCTGAAACACTAAGATTTGATAAACCAATAATCAGGAAATGAAAAATCCAAATAGACTGTGAGAGACAGAGCTAAAAGCGGTTTCTCTGAGAAAGACTCTTTCTTCTATAACAGCAAAGGGTGAAGAGCAGGGGAAATCAATTCCCACCGCACTTTCACAGCAAACTAATGAGAAACAGCTTTTACAAATAGAGAGATGCAATCTTACATATACATTTTTTTTAAAAAAGAACACACTTCATCTTTCTTTGTCTTTTTAAAGCTAAGACTATTTTCTCTGTAACGAATATTTGTTCTCTTCCCCAGAAAAACATTTCCACCCATGATGTCAATCCACAGCTTGACAATTAGTACTCTCATCTGTTCTACACGGAGTTCAAATAATAAAGAAATTGGTGGTGGCGGGGCCCAATGGACATGGGTGAAGATCTCTTGGTGATGTGGTGGAGGGCAGGGTGTGTTGACATATATTTGAGGAATGGGGAACTTGCACATATGGGTTATATTATTTTGTAAAGCAAAATTACCTCAATAAATATGTTTTTTTAAAAAGAAGAAAAGAAAAGAAATTGCCCTGAACCTAAGAAAACACATCCTGCTCTGAGTGTTGGAAATATTCTTCTAAGGCAACTTCTCCAGCATCTACATCAACGCCTTTGCTCCAGCACCACCAGGGTCTCTTCGTGGGGCTGGTTCCATTATCACAGCTGACTGTTTTTCTTTAAACGTGGCATACTGACACTGAAGGGATACTCAGTTCTCACCAGCCACCTGAAACCCTGTCCCCCTGCTATGAGAAGGGAACTTGAGGCCATGCAACACCAAACACATCAGCTGTGTCGAGAACCACAGAGCTCAGGGACCTTGCGAAAAGGTGGAACCATGAGGTCCCGCCACTAAAGCATCGCTCATCTCCTAGCACATTTGAGCCATGACCAGAACGTAGGAAATGCTTCATTCCCCTAATCTCCAAGTTCAAATCTCCAGTCCTGCAAGTCTGAGCTCCTGGATACTTCCAGCTTGGGAGAAGAATTAACTGGAACTTCAGTAACAGGGAGTGGTGAAATAATCACAGTGGGAGCTGTGTACTCTCTAGTAGTACATGCTTATTTCTGACTACTTCCCACTACGGTCTTTAAAAAAAAAAAGAAGAAAAGGTGTAAACCACCAAGGGATTTAAATTAACTCCATGTAGTCCTGGTTTACTACCCAGACACATGCACACGACAACACTATGAAGACTAGACTGTCACTCCGTAGAAAAAGAAGGAAAGTAAACAGCTATGCATTTTCCCCAGTGAATCTAACACCTGTAACACTCACAGGTGCTGCGGGAATACCAGCTTTTGCACAGACTGACTGACAGTTAACACATTCTCCAGCAAGAGGAGTAAATGTGTGAGGAACAGAGCGAACGAAGTCTCAGAAATACAGATCCTAATGTGGCCCAGTGACAACAGTAATCAACCCACAAATCATTTAAACCAACACTGAGAAAGTCTATTTCTCAATAACCAAACTGGAGATCATCGAAGCTGAGGCAGAAATGTTTGCTTCACTTCTCCTTTGCTATGAACAAGCAGAACGGTGACCGAAATCACAGAAACAGGAAAAAAAAAAATCAATGCTAGTTTATATTTTTTAAATATCAACTCATTGCCTGACCCCAGCTGCACTCCGAACAGCTCAGTCAAGCACTCAGACTGCCCCACCTGCACATCCCATCACATCACAGTGTTCAGGCAAAGGCCCCAACCACAGCAGGGACCCAGAAACATTTCCTTTAGTCTTTTAAAATGAACTTACCCTTCGAAAAGACACGACATAAAAGGTGTCCCCCCTTCGGCGAATGGCTTCAAAGAAGTCCTGGTAACTCCTGGGTGAAGCATAATACACTTGCAGCTCACTCCCTGAGTTTCTGCTGAAGCAAGAAAAAGGGAAAATGTTCTTAAGTTAAAATATGTCGCCCTGCTCAGAAACACTCCTCTCTAGGCTACGTCTGAACTATAAAGAATCCCTGCTTCACTGAAATGATTTTAATTCATTTTGGCAGAAATTTTAGAGCAACATTCTGAAGAGCTCAAGGTTGGACTGTTTGTAAGAAGCAAAACTCGCCCCTCTGAATCGAGGCTCCAGAATGCACCGAACTATCCAGTGCACTGCAGACCATCTAGAGAGAAGAAAAGCATCAGGCAGTGATTTCACATCATCCGCAGCATTTTAAGTTTTGGGGTAATGAAAAAGAAGCCTGAGTGAATACTGCTTTTCAAAGACGCGGAAGGGGGCTTGCCTGAGGCTGTCTGAAAGGTGGAAGGAGACAGACAGACCTGCTTCCCATCCCTGTTCTGCTCCAGGCGAGCATCCTCAGGGACTCGGGCCCTGAGCAGTCTCAGTTCTCATCAGTACGATGAGAGTAACCACATGACTCTTGCAGGCTGCTCCTGAGCCGGACATGGAAGTGCCAGCCTGGTCCTGCGTGGAGCCACCCATGACGGTCAGACAGACAGCAAGGCATCACATCACTGCCTCAAAGAAGTTAGAGCTGAAGGGCACTGCACATGACTGTGCATTCCCAAAGGTACACTCGCGGGCTGTGAAGGCATTATTGAAATTTTAGGGTCTCTAACTTTAGCACAAAAAGCCAACACCCAGGAGTTAAAGAGCACTAAAGAAATGACGCTTCACGTTTTCTTCCATGTTTTCAATCAAACTTTATTAACTTATGAGGAGAAAAAGAATGATCTAAAAGGAAATTATAAATGAAATCATTCCAATTGCTCACTAGGCCCCTTCTGGTTACATTTTGAATATACCATCAATTCTTACCACTTGTGGGAGCTATGCTCTATAAGGCAGGACAGACACTGAATTAGTGAACCCTGAGCTGTTCAGTAAGCTACTAGTCGCAGGAGTTTCGTCAACTGATCAAAATAGCCCTGTTGTGAGTGTCTCTGTCTTCAGACACCGTCTTTAACACATTAATCAAATGTGACTGTAGGTCTGCAGCAGAGCTACTGAAAGAGCCCAAGAAGGTCACTCCAGTAACATCTGTCTGTCTCCTCACATCACCATCGTCATGACTGTTTGAACGCTTCACAAATGCCACGTGCATGTAAAGCACTTTCCCTGTGTCACCTAACACAATCGCTATGTCAACTCTGCAGTCAGAAGCCTGTTGCTGCGGAAACGTTAATTACACTTACTAACCTGCTGAGTCCACAGAGCAAGTAAGGGGCAGCGTGAGGGTCTGAACGTTGCCCAACCGCAATGCTAGCTTTTGACGGGGCACTCCTGCCTCCCACAGTGCTGTTCCTGCGAGGAGCTAAACCTTGGTCAACACATTTCAACCTCTATACGTGGCACTCCTTTTGGGGTCTTCTGGAATCTCCAGCAGTTACCATGTAGTGAAAAATACATTTTAACTTAAATATGATTCTGGTTCTAGTTGGTTCTGTGACTCTAAAACTTTGAAAAACAAGTGACTTGCCCAGTTTTTCAATCTATACAACTGGGAGCATGGCGCCTATACAACAACTTCAAGTTGTGATGGACGCAAAGATAAGAGCTAGCGAGCAGGATGCCGGGCAGACGGCAGAGGGCAGAGACTCAGAACACCCCCAACCCAATCATGAGTGGACCCAAATCCTGGCTAAATCTGCACTCAGGGAACTGAGAGAGTAACTAGCTTTGCTCTAACCGCTGAGAAGCAGTATCTGTTACACAGACTAATACACATCACAGAGGAGCAGTTTACAGTGGAAGAGACATGTCATTTCAACTTTACTAAGAGAGCAGATACTTCCAATTCCCTGGCCCAGAGGTCCCACACTTTCTCACCTGATGCTAGTGGTCTCCATGTACTGGACAGCCATGAGCTGGGAACTTGAGCTCTGTTCCAGAGCACCCTAGAAGAAAAGAATAAGGTTTTAACACAATATAATGAGATTATATAAAGGTCATCTTCAATTGGCTCATTCTATATTTACTAAGTTCTCATTCAAGATTTCAGATAGGGTTTTTCATGATGATTCTGACATACTGAGTTCACATAACTAAACGTCGACATAGAAATCAGAACTCTCGGTCATTATCTTTTTGAAAGGCTCTAAGAACAGGGGGAACTGAGCAGGAAACCCCACGCCACATCAGGAGGCAGGGGGAGCGCAGCTCAAGTTCAAGCTCCCCGCGTCCTCAGAGAAGAGACAGCCCAGCTGAGGGTGAAGGCACTTCCCTCCCACAAGCCAGCCAGCCACTGAGGGCCCAGCAGGCACACACCTGCAGAATCCGGGTTTTCTGCTGGTGGTTCGTCATTCTTCTTGACTTGGTCCTCTCCACTTCGTGTCTATGGACCCACCCGCGCAGTTCGTGATTCAACCTACAAGAGAGCTCAATTCATGAAACACGGTTCACAGAAACAGATCCCTGCTTGACTACGGCTGGACTTAAACATGTTCCATGGGTAGCAAAGCACATTCCAAGTACCTGAGGATTCAACGCTGCTTTCTGATTTGAAAAAGTGAAGTCACTGATAAGACTTGTTTTTATTTAGGCACCTCCCATCCCTGAATCACGAGTTCAAAATTAAAAAAAAACTATGGCTAAAAACCCACCAAATATAAATATTGGAAACGAAGATTTTTCCACATGAAAGTATTCTTTGTCTGCTCTTGGGCTGTGTACTCACAAACGCTGGCACTTAAGTCACAGAACCCCTAACACGAAGGTACAATGCATCCTTTGAAAAAGTGCTCTTTGGAGAAGGAGAATAAACTCAAACTGCTTGGAAAACAACAAAGAAATTTCAAGGCACTCTAATGCAAATTTCCCAGCAAAGGAAATAAAGAAAACCTAGTTCAAATATAACTTCCCTTTAGCTTGCTTACTTTTTAAAGTGGTTGTGAAGACACTAGTCTCTACTTACTTAACTACAGTTAATTACTGCTTATCAAAGGAAAAACAGAAGTAGTCTGTGAGGTTCAAGAGCAGGATGTAAAATCACAGGAAGAAGTTCAAGGGGAAAGTAAATGAAAGCTCACTAATGGGAGCGTGTCTCCAGAAATGCGCTTCTGTAAGTCACTGTGCACCTTCTGCTGTCCAAGTACCAGCCGCGAGTCTACACTGAACCTGAACTTCCATGTTAATGTCCTTCTGTGGTTTTCAAATCAGATATATTTAAGGATGCGACCCCAGTGCCACCACATGAAACAGACCCATCACCACCCCTCTCAGGCTGGTAAAGCGGGCAAACTGGGCAACAACTGATCCGCCTGTGGTCACCCAACAAATGATTCAGAGATTCTTGCAGACACTTAGTTAATCTGCACATCAGCCAAGTTAATCCAAACAATCCGAGTACTTTTCTAAAAAGAAACCCACCCAGCTGTCCCTAGCGCCTATGGCACTCACCTGAGAGACTCGGTGGTGTTGATCAGGGGCTGACAAGGAGGTGGAGGGATATAGAGCAGGGGTTCTTCTGTCAGCACCATCAGGGCTTTGTCATTCGAGACAGAATGGTCATATCTGAAACATACACACATAAAACATGCCTCACAGCTGAAATTCCTGTCTGCTGCCACAAGATAATTACCCTACCTTTCCAGGGAAATAAAAATGTAGTGAACAGAACACACCTCTGGACAGAGGCAAATGAAACACAAAAGATGGGAGAGGAGGTCATCGCAAACCTCATTCTCCAATTTGTGGAGACCAGTGTTTAGATCACATTTGTCAGTCACCATTACTGAGTGAGCTGTACAAACCAGAAACTAGAGATCACTGATGACACGTGGTCACGTCTTGGTGAACACAAGGTACACAGTCTGCTGGACCACAGGTGACGATGTGCACAGCCAAGTGGGGAGCCCCAGGGATTGACAGAATGACACGCTACATGACCAGGACAGAAGTGTTAGAATCATGGAGGAATCTGAATCACTAATAAAACACCTGTGTGACATTAACTTCCAAAATTACATGTTCCCAGCCATCACACTGATCTCTATTATGTGAATTCATATCCAGGTGTGATGAGGGAAGCAAAATATAAGCTGAAAATTGGAATTTGATTTGGGGACATTCTTGCCACTTATTCTCTTCAATCTGCTTATTTTCACCTTTCTAAGAAATCTTAGATCTGTCTTGAATTTCTTTACATACATACAATGCTCTGGATTTAGAAAGCTAGATAGCTAAAAACCAAAAAAGAAAAACTATAAACACATACAACTGGACATGGCTAGATTCACACCTTTCTTTTCATGAATTCTTTCAACAAGTATTTCCTAAATACCAGTTCTGAGCCAGGTTCTGTGCTAGGTGATGGGATACAACAGGGAACAAGAGAAATGTGGTCTCCATCCTCAAAGACCTTAAAGGAGCAGAGGGATCAAACACAAAAAAACTGACACAAAAAGTAAATCCAAAGTGAGTGTGGTCAGACTAAAAAAGAAATAATCAGTGAAAGAGAAAACCGATGGCCATTATCTACCGTAGAGAGAGCAGTCAGAGAGGAGGCACGTAGGTGATCGCCTAAAGAAAGAGCCAGCCCTCCAGAAGCCAGAGAAGAGGTCTAGACAAAGGTAGTTGGGAGAAGGAACTTGAAGAAGCCCCCTCACCAGCCCACAGTCTGAGACAAGGGTTGGAGGCTCAGACAAGGCTGGAATAAGAGACCAGTGATGATAAGGATGCCATGTGGAGAGGTGATACGCTTCAATTTACATTTACAATCTGTCATTGTACCAAAAGTGGCTTCAAAGAGACAAAGGGGCAGCTGGGAGACCCATGAGCAATACCAACCTGGCAGGAGCTGAGACAGCACTGAAGAGGAGGGACAAGAGAAAGGGGACCATTTGAGGTCACTTCAGAAAAGAGCGGCAGGGGCACTTGCTGAAAGCGAGGCAGCAGGCTGCTGACTGGCAGTGAAGTGAGGAAGACCATGGTGAACAAAGAGGTCCCCAAGCAAGGGCTGTTGAAATGTCCCAGAGGTGTCGAGGAAACATGGGGCGCACCTGTCCGGGGACTCGGAATACGGATGGACAGGAGGCAGATGTGGACTGTGTGCTCACACTGGCCACGTCACCTCAGCAGGAGATAATCACACTCCAAACCTTGAGATCTGGACAGAAGAAGGGCCCACAGAGACACAGAGGCCGGAAGTCGGGAAATAACAAGCGTAATGAGGAAAAAGAACATTCAAGAAAGGGAAGTCCCACAGTAAATGCTAGTAGACCTGGTACAAAGAAGATAAGATGCTTCCAGTGAATATGGCAACAGTGAAATCACCAGCCCTTGACAAAATCATGCAGGCAGTGTGGAAAAGTATCTTCTAGGTAACAGACTTTTCCATACGCCCCATGCAAGGAAATAGCAGCAGCAGTGAGAACAAAGAGATCATTCCTCCCCCAACTGTACCAGGAACACTCCCGTTGTCCTCTCTCCTGCCCGGCAGGGAGGGCTAAGGTGTGTGGAATCAAATAGAGGCTGGGACACACTCCATGACTGCAGGAGATCAGTCTAAACATCAGTGCTGAGGGAGGAGAGACTCTGCTGTGTTTGGTAAGCTCTGAACGCCCATGAGAGGCTGCCTGTCCGTCCCCTCAAAAAAGCACAGAACAAAGACCTGTCGCATCTGCTTCATACATACAAACATACAAATGTTATAGTCCATCAGAAAAATCCAAACCTACTTTGAAACGTATTTGAGTTATAATTTATTTCCAAGGGATAGACTCTTGTAATGATTTCTGCACATCTGTGTTCACTGGCTTTGCTCTATCAAGCAAATTAGTCTTTGGAAAAGGAAAAATAGCCTGATAGGGAAATACTGGGAAAGGAACTGGGTGGAGCTCAAGGAAAGAACAGGGAGAATCCAGGCCAATGTGCAATCTGGAGACAATTAGAACTACACTGACCCTGAATGGCAGGAGTTCTAGGCTGTCTGCAAACCACCCTGCCAGCAAGCAAACACTGCAGAGTGCCAGGGTGCAGAGACCTGAGGGCTCCTAGGACAAAGAAAGGGTCTGGTTGATGCCTATACGTAGGTGACCAAGCTCTCCTGTTTATCCAGCAGTCCTGATCCAAGCCCAATACTAGCACTATCTTTCATTTTCAGAAGTGTTCCAGTTTGGCTGACAAATTACACGGTCATCTCAGTTATGTGGCACACAGTTCTAAGACTGAAAATGCAGATGCAGTTAATTATTAAATAATCAAGTGTGATATTACAAATAATGAGATGATGACCTACTCCTTTTTTATTTGAAACTGTTCTCATAATTCCTGAAAAACAAAAAAATAAATAAATAAACTGCATTTAAAATAAATACAGGTGTCATGGCTAAGTATAAGTAAACCACTGAAAGTTTGGTTCAAAGGAAATTCGGTGCTTCAAATGTTTCACAAACATTTTTTGATATCTTTTATTCAATGTCTATAATGATAAATCACAATCAATTAATGTAAGGACATTACCTCCCAAGTTGTTCAATAATAATCTTATATATTCTGAGAGACTTGCATGTAACCAAGAATCAATCATTTTTCCATGTTTTTAACAAGATCCACAATCAAGATTTACACACACTGGTGATACTGGAGAGCAGGGCCAAGAGACAGCTTGTATTTCATGAACTGCTCCGAAAGCTGGAGGTAGGACTAGAAAGTTCTGAGCACTGGGGCTTCTGGAGTCCTCTTGCTACTTCACACTAACGTGGCTAGAGTAGATGAAGTTTCCGTTCATTGACGTTAGAGTAAAATAAATACATCCTGCAAAGGTCAGCCAAACTGCAGTTTCAAGTATCTAAATCAATAACTTGCTCCTCTCTTAGCAACAAGCTATACATATCTGAGGGGTACACTTTCAACTCTCATGAATCCTAAGACTTAATTGTAAAGGAAATTTTAATGGATCTCAGGTGGACATAAAGAACTCAAAATTAAAGAACACAGGGAAATTATTTAGTCAAATTAGAGATGCTACTGAACTCTGGCAAGAATCAGGAGCTGCTTAGGGATGCCTACATCAGCACTTCAGAGGCACAGCTCACCCTGCATGTCGAAAGGCAGGAACTGCTACATAACAACATCAGTGCCATGGCGTGCCACCTCTGTGGTAGGCACCCGCTCCATCCAATTCTTTGGGTCCCCTGCCACACTTAGCACAGAGCTCACATAGTGCAGATTCCTGACAAAAATGAACACTGCCATTTTCTTCGGGAAGCCTGTGAGACTATGGTCATCATTTCATTCCATTCTGTGGGTGTAAGAGTGAAAATCAGAATGATTCCCAACATGGCCATCAAACCCCTGGCATTAAGAGCAAACAATCTCCAAAGGTACTTACGTATTACATGTGCCGTGGGCCCCACTGTGACCTCCCTTTCCTTGTCAGTCAAGGACCTGTCTCACTTGGCACCAACAAAAAATCCAAATAACACAAGGAAATGTCTACCAAGGAGCACACAGCTTTGAGAATATCCCCACCACCTTTTCAAGTTAAGCTAACAGAGCGACTATATTCTATACAGTGTCTCTTACTAGTGACAAGGTTTATGGAAATTTACCAAGACAGATGAAATGGTAGTGAGGGCAGGTGCACAGCGGCCACGATACACAAGTGTGGATGACTTTACCTGAAGCTGCAAAGAAGACCTGGCCATGTCACTTCACCGCAACATCATCCATCACAGAGACGGTGACAAACTAGATATTTACATGTGCAAATATCTGACAGATGAAATGGTAGTGAGGGAGAGTGCGTGGTGGTCACGATACACAAGTATAGGTGACTTTACCTGATGCTGCAAAGAAGACCTGGCCATGTCACTTCACCGCAGCATCATCCGTCACAGAGACGGTGACAAACTAGTTATTTACATGCGCAAACATCTGGCAGATGAAGTAACTATCGTAAAGACAGTGACTATCATGCCCAAATATTTATGTGTTTCAGTATTGCGCATATTCGTGCACACACACTGAGATTTTAAGGTGAACCCTACAAGAATTCTACAGCTGGAGAAGCGTTCAAAAGGTAAATGGACTCTGACAAGTGAGCTTCACAGTAAAACTGACCAACAGCTTCAGTAACCTGCTCACTTCTCTAGACCAAACCGTGCAGAGGTGAATCGCGCCACATACGTCTCTGTGCAGCGCCACTGAACGACGGCTCGTGTCAGCAGAGCCCGCCAGCTCACCTGTAGCTGTTTTTCGGGACGATGCCATCTGAGGAGTCTTGTGCCTCTTTAGCAGAAAACCCCAGAAGATGCCTCCTTTGAGTGGCAGGGCTCACATTCGGATTCATTCTCCTGGAATCCTGTTCCAGCAAGCTGAAAGAAGGAAGAGTGAGGCGGTAAGAGAAATGAAGCTGTCCCACAGCGGCCTGCTCCCTCGGCTCTGCAGTTCCAGTCCACGCAGGCACGGGAACAGGCACCGGCACTTACTCACACAATACACAGGTCACTCTGATGGCTGCTGCAAGCAATGCCCTGAGTTAACTATCGGGTTGGTCTAGCCCCCTGTGACTACGCCGGGCCGGGATCACTTGCTGAAAACCAGTTTGGATGGTGCTGGGTTTGCTGGCAAGCCGTCCCCACAGTCCGAGTTGCGTTCAGCAGCCATTTCGTTAACTACAGCTCACTCGGGTCTCGGTCCGTGACTACCACAGAGATGCTCATCCCAACACGTCTGCTATCCAAGTCAACACTGCATTTTAAAGCAGGGGAGAGCCAGCGACTCAGTCTACAGCCTCAGTTTTGTTACCTGCCCGTAGGCCCGAAATGTATTTTGAAAGATCCTGTGTCAAGAACTTCTGTAAAGGGTGAGTTCTGCGTTTGTTTTGGTTGTTGCTGTCAAATGGCCTCCATTTCCTACAGATTTTTTTGAGTCTTGTGATTTTTCTCGGCACACCCTGTGGTCTAGCAGAGAAGTCCACGCCTCTGACCAGCACAAACCACGTACAGCCCAAGGACCCGGGTTTGCATCCTGGGGTCGGGGGCCACCAAGATAAACTAAAAGTCAACAACTGGTTCAGATTATGTACGAAGTCGCTTAATCCTTAAGAAACGGTTTCAGATACCCAATTTTCACACCAAGCAGCTGAACGGAACGTGGCCCAGCTCCCGCTCCACCCTGCGCTTTGTGAACTGCCTTCTCGGCTCCGACTCCGCCATCCCAGCCCGGAGAGGCACACCGCCCCCAGCACGAGGGACCCACATGTTGCCTTGCTTTCAGGCCCACGTTGATCCCTGAAATCACTTTTTCCAAGATGAAAAGAGCAGGGTGATCTTCTGTTTCCAGTGAGGGAAGTGAGAAGAGCACAGGACCTAAGTCAGGAGCTTGGGGTCAATGAGGCTCTGAGACCCACATTCTGGTCACCCTGCAAAAAAGCTGGTGACCTCCTCTGAGCCTCTAAGTCCTCACATGCAAAACAGGAAGAATAAATATTCCACAGGGCTCTTCAAGGATTCAGGCAGGACCACAGAAGATGTACACACTTTAAAAATTGAAAGGTGCTGTGTGTCTGGACCATGACATGAGTAGCTGGTGGCACAGCCTCCCCCAACCCCTGGCCCCTGAGAGCCCACTGTTCTAACCGCATCTGGAGTGGTTTCAAAGTCTAGGTCAGATCATCATGTCACCGCTCTGCGCAAATCTCCCCACTGCAAGACCCCTGAACCATGCAGGCCTCGCTAGCATGAAGCCCTCCAGGGCCTCCCTGCCCCGAGCCACGCACCGACCTCGCCCTCGCAGGTCACTTGTAATAGTTTAAGCTGTTTCTTTCTCCTTATGTTTTTCACAGATTCTGTAACATTAATTAAATTTGTTCAACGCCACTTCTGAATCATGTAAAACTCCCCTGAGGTTCCTTAGCGCTCCCCCACCAGTGCACCTCACACCGACGGTTCTGGTTTGAACTGGATGGAAATGTAACATGCTGTAATCACATTTTGCTCTGTCCACACAATATGGTACTCCCTATGGTCTTGTAAATAGCATTTTTAATGCCATTGAGCAATAATTCCATGACGATTTCTTCTTTGACCTCTGAGTTACGTTGAACTGCAGTTTTCAGTTTTTAGCAGCATGACTTCTTAGTCATAATTTCCAAGTTAACTGCAATGATCGTCTCATCCATGATTTTTCTTCTGCTAGATCTTAAAATATGCTCTAATTATATTTTGTTAGAGACCCAACCACTTTAAAACACTAATATAATGTAACAGTTCTAGCCACCATCACCCTCTTTACCTACTTCCCAAACAAGAACAGAAACTCTGAGCGCTCTCACTGCGACCACACCCGCCCACCTCACTGGGAACTGCTGCAGAAGTCACCCCCACTGGGACTGGCGTGAGCCTCACACACTGGACACTGCCAGGTTTCAGATCGCCAACTTTTTATTATTTTGGTTGTTGCTGCCTATTCGTTTCCACATCTCAATTTTCTTTGGAGCTTATATCCTTCCTCCTGTGCAGCCTGACCCTTTCGGAGGGTACATACCACTTGCAGAATGTCCCCTCAGTCTGGGTTTATCTGCTATTTCTTCATGATGAGATTCAGTTTTGCCAAGAATAGGACAGAAGTGACCTGGTCACTTCAGAGCATCGTGTCGGATGGGCTGCAACCTGTGCCTGCTGCGATGTCACTGGGTCACCTGGCAAGGAGGAATGGCTTACTGCCGTCTGTCACACTCTGGATCATGTCTTCAATTGCATCTTCCCATTCATTAGATCTTTCTTCATGTATGCCAAATATGTTGCTTTAAAACGCAGGCATTTATTTTCTAGTCAACATATTATCACACTCCTAGATTTTTTTCCTGATCAATCTGATAGTCTCTTCTCCCTTGTCAAACTCAAATTCCCTCTGTAGCAAACACTTCCTTTCACATTGTGTATCAGTCCACGTGCCCATCATCTGGTGCTGGAGTTTGCTGTTTCCTAACTCTGGCTTACAGCGCCTTGTTTCCTGGGATGTTCAATGATCTGGGGTGGAGGGGGGTGTGAGCGATAGTCAACTGGAGCACCATCTGGGCGATGTTTCTTAGGGTGCCAGTCCTTCAGGGAGGCATTTGCTTCTGCCAGAGCCTGGTGGAGCCGCCCACGCAGGCCACTTAAACCACATTTTTGACTGGTTTTTGGGCCACGCCAGTAGAATAAATTCAAGGTCACGTGCATGGGGCTCGTGGTAATGAACCCTCAGGAGAGACTATTCTTGGGGTCCCCTCTGCTCGAAGTGAATCCCAAGTAGGAACTGTGGACTCGCCCTGTGCGGAGTGGCCAGCTCTCGGGAGGGGCAGACCCACCGGGACTGCCCACCTTGTTTGGGCCAGAGAGCTCTTTTCCGTCACAGGCTCCAGGCCTGGTCCGGGTCAGGAGCACTGCAGCTCAGCACCTCCTCCAAGCTTCCTCCTCACACGGCGTGTGCTAGACGAGCACCTGACATCGGAGAAGTCCCTGCTTTGGCTTCTGTCTCAGCCATGAATTGGAAAGGTTTGGTTTGTTTCTAACCCAGCTTTTCCTACGGTACTGAACCACAACTCTGCACCCCGAGCCCGCTGTGCTGTCTCTAAATTTCCTTGAATGACAGTAGAAAAAACATTTCATGGACTAGCAGAGAGCAGTTTTTAATGATCATTAAAAGAGAACCTCAGATAAACTTCAGGTTCTTCAACTATAAATTACTGATAATCAGAGACTTAAAGTCAATGAGCAGCGAAAAGAGGGTTTCTTTCCAATTCGGTTATCCTATTAGCTAGTCCCTGCTGCCTCGTGTCGCTATTTTCATAGACCATCAGGGAGGCTGGCTCTTGAATCCTGTGCCAAAAACAGCTAGATGCCTTCTTTACCAGCCACACAATCGACAAGGTCAGAGAAGTGAACCTTTCCAGGCCTGTCTAGCGTCTTTTCTTTTTCTGTGATGACTGTTGAGCAGTCCGAACTCTTCAAATAAAGCAGTTGCATGGCACATTCATTTAACACAACTCTTACTTCAGGCGAAGATGTGTTGGCATTTCACCGACTCCAGGAGATGCCTTCAGGTCTCTTAAGGCCACCTCTATTTGACACACTGTGTTACGGCTTTTCTACACTTGAACACACGCCAATGAGTCACTGAACTTCAATTCTACATCGGACATCCAAAACAACAGTGATACATACCTTTAATATGGTAATGTGATCTGTTCTCAAAGAGTTTAGACTCCTAAATTTCAAACGGCTTGAAGACTGTGATTACAGTGCTACTGGTGGCGTGCCCTGATGGCTTCGGCACCAGGCCAGCAGCTGGGGTACAGACCATGTAAAGCGCAAGGTCCAACACCCAGGGCCAGGGAGAAACAGCCAAAAGTAAAGAAAGTGCTTCCTCCCAACCTTCAAAATGCTCCTTCCAAATCCCAACAAAAAGAGCGAAACGAGGTTATGAGGATGGGGGAGCTAGAGGGGTGGTAAGAGACACTGGACTCTGGTGATGACATGGTGTAAAATACAGAGTTGTGATTTCAATATCCTAAAATAAATATAGCATTGTGAACAAAAGACATAATATCAATTTTAAAAATAAGATAAAATGTTTCTTCCTCCTCTCCCTTCCTCTCTTAAAAAACAGTGCTTATTTAGCCAGATTTAAGCTTTGTGGTACAGTACTTGATGAAGTTCACTGAGGACTCACTCTGTACCAAGAAACGATGTACGCTAAGGTTTCTAGAGACACGGACCAGGCGGGGGAAGCTGCTCACGACACACCCTCGCGGTGGCACTGAGGAGGCTCGTCATGGCGCTCCTGCTCCTGGAGCCCCCCCGCCCTGAGGCGCGACCCCTCTGCAGCGCCGTGCCTGTCAGCAAAGACCCTCTAAAAGATGCCCACGCCGAGTCGCCATCCCCAAATTTGGCTGGGGAGGGCTTCTTTCCAATCGCTATTGCTCTCTGGGCTTGGTGTCTCACCCCTCGCGCCAAATTTCCTCCAGAAATAGTTTCTGGGTTTTATGAATTTGTTATCCTGTTTCCTTCCTGATGGCTGGAGATATTCCAACGTGTTATGACACCTGTTTTATTTCCTCATTCCTTCCAACTCTTCTCTTTGCTGCTCTTCTCCAACTAAGCCTGCTAGAATGATTTAAAAATGGGAGCAGTTCCTAATATTCCCACTACTTCTGGCTTTCTGGTCCTAAAACCTTCACAAGGCAAAGGATGTAGTTCCTCAATTTGTTCCTAGGATCTATTTAAACTTTCTCCCATTCCTCACTCCCCATATTTGTTTTTGCTCGCCAGTATATTATTAGTCTTGCTTTATCTATGGCACTCAGTAAATATTCAATAAATACATTCTGATTGAATGTGTAAAGTAATGCATGTGTGGAAATCTAGAAAAAGTTATTTATAGAAAGAGTAGTAGGTTGGAGAAAGGGAAGTGGCTAATGGGGGTAGACACTTTCCCTTTTCCCTAGACATAGTTTTTCACTTCCTGAAATCTTTACAAGGACATAGGCTCATGTATCACTTTGGTAATTAAAACTAAACAAAATTGGCCCACCCCGGTGGAGCAGTGGTTTGGTCAACTGCCTTTAGCCAAGAGTGCAGTCCACATACATCCAAGGACCTGGGTCCAAGACCTGAGGCCCGGCTGCATAACCAAGATGAACAACTAAATAAAATGCTTTGGCTTGCCCCAACGGCCTAGCAGTCTAGTATACCACTGTGTGAAGTCTGCATACATCCTAAGGTTCCCAGTTCAAGACCCAGGGCCAGGGTGAACAACCAGTGATGAACAACTGAAGTTCTTCTTTCTCCTTTCTCTTCCTGCCTGCCGGCCTGCCTGCCTACCTCTGCTCACCTTCATAGGAATGCACCTTCCCTTAAAAAAAAACACTAAACAAAGGTGAAGAAATAGTCAAAAAGGAGGAAGAGATTCAAATGGTAAGTTAGAATCTTCAAGGTAGAATGACCAACAGCCCCTAATAAACAGTGGTACTTAAATTAAGGTAATAATTAAAACCTATAGCTCCAATCTCTTCGATGGTTGGGGACTACGTCACTCTTTCCCTCCTATTTAAATAAACCTGCTTTCTGAGATCCCGACTGACCTGCTCATGCCAAGTGAGTTCTCATCCAGTTTCCTGCCTCTCCCAGCCCTTGTGAAACTCTCTCCGCATTGACCCCAAATGATCACTTTCTTTGGCTGTTTCTGGCCCTCCACACACAAGCTACTGTCCTTATTGCACGCTGTCCCCCATGGTCCCCTAGATTCTCAGGACTCTTCTCCCTCATTCTGTTTGCTACCACAGAGAACAGTAGCACCATCCAGTCCCTCATTTTGAGATGATCTGAATTTCCCTTTCTTCCTTATCCACACATTGTACTAGTCATCAAACCTCAAGAATCATCAGAGGTGCACCTGAGACAGCTTATCCCTCTACTGCCTTATTCTAAGGACAGATTTATCTGTCACCTTAGACACATCGACAGTCCCCTGACACTGTCTCAGGCAGCCGCTTCCCCTCAGTCCAGTGCCTCCTCCACACCAGCATGGGCACCACTGCTCTAATACACAAGGCTGGCGGCCGCGTGCCAAGCCTTCAAACCTCCACTCGAACTGTCAGCTGTATCTCCCACAGGCACAAAACACAATGAATTTTTCACTTTTTCCTGAAGATGCCATGCCAGGCCATTTCAGAGTTGTGCCTTTTAACACACTAACCCTCTGCCTAGCACTCTTCCCCACGCTTCTGGGAAACAGGGTTTCCCTTAATTCTCTGTGATCCGCTGGGCACCTGTCACTAGGATAGATGCGTGCTGTCCTAGCGTGACCCTAAGACACGTGTACCTTCTCTTTGGAATTCACAGCACACTCTGATCACGCTGCTGAGATGGCATTTAACATGCTACACTGTGGTCCCTGGCACCAGACTCTGTGAGGCTCAGCCCCACGCCCAGCATTCTTCCCCCAACAGCCAGGACGCTGGCTTGGTCCACGTGCTGAACGTGGGAGGGACTGGGGAGAAGACACCTCCATGAGTCCCCTGAACTCTAGATTCCCCGACTCCAGCCCTAAAGTTGAGTTTCTCCAGTTGTGATTAGCTAAAACCCGACACAGCTGGAAGGCTTAAAAATACTGAGATTCTTAATTCTCTTCCAAACCTACTGATCAGAACAGAGAATTACTTATTTTCTAATAGGGATGAAGCCACCGAGGGCCATCTAATGGCTGATGCTCAAGTATCATAACATGAGGCAGGCTGTATTATTATTATATGTACCTCAAAGGTGAGGAGCCGACATAGAGATTAAGGAACTGGTCTAGGACAATGAAGCTACCCAGGGGAGGAAGCGAATTTGAACTCAGGCAATCTGACTTCCAGACTTAAGACTTTAACCCATTATTCTGCCATTATTCTTTAATCCATTGTTCTGTCCCACCAGTGAACTGTGTGGTAACCTTCAGGTTTCCCTTATTTAAAAGCATGCATTGTCTGCCAGATCTGTCTTTCAGAACCCCTCTTCTCACTTAAATACCATCCTGAGAAGAACACAACACATCTGCTTTTCTCCAGTGTCTGACTAGTGCTGACAATACCAGCACGACCTCAGCATCTCCGCGCTCACCTCATGGGTCCGTAGTTGAGAAAGACAAAGGCCAGCACCACCATCACGCAGATGGCCCTCCGCTTCGGACTCGGGACTTTGAGCCTCTGGTTCTAAAGAAAACGACCACAGTTGATGCAGTTAACCCACACGGCAGCCGAGACAAGCCCCACCCTCCTTACCAGGTCAAGACACCAGAACCACTAGGAGGTGAGGAAGCTTGCTTTCAGCCTCCGAGCCCCTCTTCCAGTGGAGAGAGAAGCAGGAGAGGAGAGCCCCGCACCCCAGAGATCTATCCCAACTCAGAGCTTTCAGATGTTTCTCGTGCCCGTGTTTACAGCACCGACTTCAGTCAGAGTGGACTCTGCCATGTGCCCGGGCAAGAGAGAAGGGCCACGCCACCATAATGGGAATCTTGTGAGCAGAGCTGGGAGGGAACTGGCCCATTGGGACCATGTGGCAGCAAAGCACAAGTAAGAGGCCGTGGATGTCAGACACCAGGTGCTAACCTTCCACCGCTCTCTGAGAAGTTTTCACAAGGCAGAGGGGAGAGTGCTGGGGCAGAGTGGGGCTCAGAGGAGGGGTGGTCAGACACAGATGGGGTGACGACAGGACTCTCCAGCCTGCAGGGCTGCCTCACTGCAAACTCTGAGGGCTTTCTCCCTCCCCAGACCAGAGACTTTACACCACTGAGCGTCAGAGGCAAGGTCCCCCTGCTCACCTCTGACACCACCTCATCCAGCCGCCGCTTCAGGGACCCATTCTCCCGCTTCAGCTTCTCGTTCTCTGACAGCGCGGCCTTCAGCCGGGCCTCCAGCCCCAGCATGTACTCCTTCTTCTTCTTGCGGGACTGGCAGGCCGACTCCCGGTTCTTGATCATGCGCTGCTGTCTCCTGAGCACCGCCACCTGGCACAGAGCACAGCCCAGGCAACACGTCAGGACGTCAGACAGCTACTGCCACATGTTCTTCAATCCCCAGGTACCAGCGGTTGTAAAACAGGTCGTATCACTCATACTAAGCAAACAGAATCAAACGAGTATATAAGGCCTCCTAAAACCTAGATGTGAAACCATTTCTTCTGGTGTTTTCTATGGCTTATGTATTGTTGTTCTGACCTCTCCTGTAAACTGCCCCAGCCCCCCACCGAGAGTCCTTCTGTCTGCACACACCTTAACCTCCAGCCCTGCCCCTACTGATGACGCTCTGGAGTCCAGTATGCTCACTTTAAGGCCACACCTAGTGCATGGACACCACCCAGTCCAGTCATCACTGTCCTTCCCCTCAACCTCTTCCTCCTACTCTAAGATGTTTCCTTCTCTCCATAGGGTAAGGCAACCATTAACAATTTTCCTTCTTCTCCTGTATTTGCCCCCAGTCCTATTTACCTTGTTTTCTAAACTAAGTTATGGAATCCACTTGTTAGAGAATTCTTCTACTTTATCTGAGGGCTGGGTGACGTAGCAAAATTAAGTCTATGGAAAGCATGAAATATTATTAAATAGATTAGAGTGGCACAGCTGACTGGATGGCTGATCTCTGCCATCTGGTAAAGGGCTTTAAAAATAAACATTATGCTGGGCGTGTTTAATGCACCTAATTAACGAAATTAAATCATTTAAAATTGCTTTCTTTTAAAAATAACAACCCAATTCTCACCCCATACTTCATTTGTTAGAAAAACAGCTATGCCAAAGCCACCATGCCATCTCCCAGCACCCAATTCTGTCCATCTTTCAATGAGGACCCCGGAAAGGAGATGTCAAAGGGTGCTTCTTTTCTTCTCCTTTCTGAACAGAAACTTCACCAGAATGCAGACATAAACAGCCATCATTTACAAAATTTCCCTGTGGGATAACTGCCCTGCACTCCAGTGAGACACACACATGCACACGTACGCACACGCATGCACGCACGCACTCGGCACAGCAAAGCCAGGATGAGCTAACTCCCAATAACCTAGGCTGCTCTGTGGACAGCGCCACTCTGCTTGTCACGGTTGCTGTCCGTGCCGTCCTTGTCCCTGAGAACAGGGTTCCGGAGAGAAGTGCACACCGGCGCCAACATGCACACTGAGCAGCCCGTGGGTGGGCAGAGGCACTGATGCTAACAGTCCATCTAAAAGGTGACTATGTTGTAAAGGCCAATTAGCCACGGAACCTGGGGCTACGGATGCAAACCATTCTGTCCACTTCAAAGCAGGTTCGGGATTTCTACCCGACACACGCACCAGTCACTATGCAGCTCAGCAGTTCCAAAGTCTATCCGTGGGAAATGAAAGCCACAGAAATCACCAGATTCAACTGGACAGCTCAGCAAACTGTCTTCAGGTATCTGAATGCATAATACTTATCTTTTTCTAGGCAAAAGTAAATTACAATTTTCAAATAAACTACACATTTGGTAGTTTTGTCATGGGGGGATATTTTCTTTTACGGGAAAGACAGATTACCCTGTAGCTACCGGTAGACAAACTGACCTTTGCACATATGGGGCCTCGTCACTGAGAGGCAATGAGGCAGCACAGATGTTGAATTCCTCTCCTCTTGGTGCCGTTATTACAATCCCAAGAGTCTGTAAAATAAGCCTCATCCAGGGACCCCCAGCAGAGAACAGAATCATCCGGGCCAGCTGGCCTCATGCCCAGGGCCCACGCACAACCCTCCAGGCCGCGGTGCACACCACACGAGTCCATAGCACAGCTGGGCGCCTGTCTGTGAACAGAAGACTCAGAACCGCTGGCATCCAGAAGCTTAATCTGAAAGCCCCAGTCAATACTCGGTCCATCATCCAGTGACACATGGCCCTGGGGGCACACGCACCACTCTCCTACTTGGATGAAGGGAGCAGCTGGTCAGCCCTGCTTCTGATGCCCAGCCTTCCGTCACTGTTGCCGCAGAGCGGGCCTTGCAGGGAGAAAAGGAAAAGCCCAGAACAGCACGTGCTCCACGGCTGCCGCTGCCCGTGCAACACACTGCACACATCAGACGGTCACTGACTGTGGGAGGCTTGTGCAAAGGGCACTTTCACAACCAGACGAGCGTATCACGCTTGGGTAAACTTAAGAGTCAAAACCCCAAGTCTGTTTGCATTTTGTTTTTAATTAAAAAATTATCTGTGCACCTTGGAGATTTAGCAGATAAAGTCTCCAAACATAGTCCACATGCATCCCAGAGAACTGGTGGGTCTATGTCCCAGGGCTGGTGGAACAGGCAAGATGAACAACTAAATAAAAAAATAAATGCTTATTCCTCCCCTCTCTTCCTGACTGCCTACTCACCTTCATTCCTGCCTGTGACTTTCCTTAAAAAAAGAAAAAATATTGATACTTTAAGATGTTATATTCCTATTTTATATAAAATATTTAGACTCTTGAGCTAAGAAATGAACTTCAAAGTCCTGAGTGGCTATAAATTAAAGTAATATTAAACAGGATATATTTAGGCTAAGAAATACATTCCAACCTCTCAACACAAACTCAAATCAGATCAAGTCCTGACAACCTCGGGGCAAATCTGTAGCTCACTGCACATCTCTGTGAGTTTTAATGCTCCTATGACTGACTCTTGCCTCTAAAGTGACTGATAAAGCAGAAATTGTCACTGATTCAGGTCTTTATTAACATTTTCAACTAAATAAACTTTTTCTCTCTGGGATTGTTTTGAAAGCCAAAGAAGCAAACTTTCTTATAACATTTCTACTAATCTGCATAACATCCATTACAGCACATCATATAAATATATATTGATACTTTCTAAAGAACGTGTACCGGTAAAATCATTGACAAACTTAATCTGTGGCAACCTTTTTTTGAAGCACGTAAATTTAATTTGGTTTCTCTTAAAATTCTCACGGAGAAGGGGCGCCCAGTCTAGCACATCCTGGGAGCAATCCCATACACGCCCCAAGGTTCCAAGCTCAAGACCCAGGCTAGGTGAAAACAACCAATTTGAACAGCTAAATAAAAATGAAGTGCTTCTTCTGCCTGAAAAAAATAATCTCATGGACAGGCGCACCCCGGTAGCCTAGTGAGTAAGAGCACAGACACAGTCCACACGCCTCCCAAGAACCCAGGTTCAATACTAAGGGTCGGGGAACAAGCAAGATGAACAGCTAAATAAAATAAATGTTTCTTTCTTCTCTCTCTTCCTGCCTGCCTGGCTACTCGCCTCCCATTCCAGTTTGCATCTTCCCTTTAAAAACAGAAACTTACATATAGGCCTTTTTTCTCATAAAATTGTTTAAAACAGAAAAAAAGGGGGGGAATTAAACTCTCAGGACAGAGTTTCAAATTTTTATTTTATTCTTTCTCTTAAGTATGTGAATGATGGTATAGAATCAGTTCCTTTTCATCAAAAATTCAATAAAGCAGCTTTATAACTGGTAACCTGAACTTCGTAAATAATCATCTTGTAAATTGTCTTTTTGGAGAATGCAGACAGCCTCTGGCCTGCAGTGACCCCACAGGAGAAAGGCGAGCAGACAAAGCCTGCTAACCCCAGGTGCAGACACCCCCTCACTGAGTGGAGGGGAGGCTGGCTTCCCCCGGTGCCTTAGGAACACCCTGTGGGTACAGCCCCTGAAGGGGGACCCCTGCCCTGTACACAGTATCCTGTGCCTCCTCCTGAGACTGTTTCCCTAGTAAGAGTGACATAACCCGAGTCACCAAGTGACAACACAACGTGGGAGCCATGCGTCAGTCTTACCCCACACCCCAATGAACTGAAAGATCTCAGAAAAGGACCTCTCTTCCCCAGGTACCCCATGTTAGTGAAAAGGGGAAACCACACAGTGTTCTGAGCCCAGCACTGAAGCCGTGACTCCAGGCAACCCGATGCAGCGGGACCTCTGCACATCGACAAAGCGGAGACCAGAAGAAAAGCAAGCAGCTTTATGTGCAGCAAGAGCATCTGTGCTCTCACTACATGGAGTGCTGAGAGATGTGAAACGCATTTCCTGCTGTGGACTGTGCACAAAAAGTTTCAAGCCACCGCCCTCAATCCACTAACAGTCTCTGATCCAAAAGCAACACGGCTCACAGCCCGGTGCAAACATGTGGCACAACGACCTCGTGCTAGAGCACATGGGGCTGAGGACTCCGCTGACGTCCCTGACACCAAACTGTCCAGACTGGGTCAGTTGGTACACTTGTGCTCACGAGACTTAAAAACACCTGCTTGAAAGGTTAGAAAGCTGAGAGAACACACATGTAAGGGAGAGAAGTAGAAGTAGAAGCCAGCGACAAGAGAGTTTATTTCAAGGGGTTGCTAGAAAGTGAAGACTGGACAGCAACCAAGAAGCGGAGCAGCCCAGCCTACAGGAGTGCGTGCATGTGTGCCTATACCAGTGCAGGCACCAAATGACACGGGGGTCACAAAGTGAGGGACTCAAGATGCTCTGTAGACCAGTGCACACACGCAAGCCTCAGGAGAGAGCAATGTCCTGCAGCTGTGAATAAACGGGGTGAGGAGGCAGAAATCCTGAATCCCCATCCGTGGGCCCACAACTGCTCTGAGAAACTGCAACCCCAGCAGTATTGGAAATATCTGCCCTTGTTCCAGCTCCTATTTTCACAGATTCCAAATAAAAAACATAACTACAAATACAGACACAATCTTGAAATCTCATTTAATCGCTGTAGAAGCTGAAAAACAGAGCTCAAGAATAAAAGTGGAATTCATGCTCCCCCATACCCCTCACCAGGCGCCCATGGGACACCCACATCACTGTGCCAATACTGGCCATCTGTGTCCGTGACCTTGACCAAGACATTTAACCACCTTACCCGCTCAGTGGTAAATGGGAAAGTTGAATGTTCACTTTAAGGGTCTCCCGAGAATGACATGAGATCTGAAAAAACAAATGACTTATCATCTAATAGAAATGTGAAGCACTTATCAAAACTACAAGAAAAGAACTGGTTTCCAAAGTGTCCAAAAGACAACACTGTGGGAATGTTTCATAGTGAAAGAAACTAAAGAGACAGGACAATGAAATGCGGCGTCTAACCATGGAGACGATCCTGCCATGAAGAGGAAGATCCAATACAGGACCTTACTGGATCAACGAGACCGAAGTTTAACAGTGACAGCCAGTGAAAGCACTTTACCAGCACAAATTCCTGATGCTGATAACTACGATGGCAGACTAGTACTAGTAGCAGACTCTGAATCTAGCAAAAACCACTAAGCTGTCTACTTTCAAAGGGTGAACTGTGTGGCATGTGAACTGCATCTTGATGAAACTATTTCTAAAAACCTACAAAAGAGACCATCTAGGAAGCAAGGATTCTCTCCCCGGATGAATGCATGTGCCCACGATTCTACAAACCACCATGCCAGGAGGGGCAAGGTGGGGAGAGGAGTTGTCAGTGGAGACACTGAACCACGGACCATGGTCCATGTCCACTCACACCTGATGAGACAAATGGGGCTCTAGTATGAATGAGTGTGGAGGGCAAGGTAGGACCACGCTATGGGGGCCAAGCGAGAGCATTCACCAAAACCAAAAACTACCTGCTTCTGACCCTCCAGTTCCACCCTAGGAATCTCTCCTACAAACCTACTTGCGAGTGTGCAAAATTAGTACCAACTTAACTCAATGGAGCTACGTTTATAAAGGAAAAGACAGAGAAATCCTTAGTTACAGACTCCCCCCTCATGAAACAGACAGCCAAGAGGACTTGTTTGCAGACATGAAAAGATCTCTGAGACACAGGGTGAGACCAGCAGGAAGCAGACCAGTGTGTCATCATTCTGCACAATGGGAGACGAGGTAAAACTGCAGGCATCTCTATGTGGAGGAACTCTCAGGAAGGCACAGAGTGCTTCTCTGCAGGGGAACCAAGAGCCACTGAACCTAGGCTGTCTCCCTAGGTTGAGCCTTGCGGGATCTTGTGCTAAGGGAAAGCAGAGGAAAGAGAGATGTGGCTCAGTGTTTATCAAGACAGAAATCAGCATCCCATTACAGCGAAGTATTTAGTAACCTTACCAAGATGCCAAGTGGAAAACAGAATAAGGATGCTAGAAGGACCACGACATCAAGCTACCCTACAGCAGGGATCAGGAGAAAGCCTTTGGCTTGCTTCCCCTCCAAAGGTACTATAACCACAAATATAAGCCCTGGCCAAAATCTTTATGCAAGATAAACTTTAAGAAGGCCCAAATCTCCACCTAAAGAGAAACAGCAAATATTTTAACAAAGCATGTTTTCATTTGCAGAGTTGCTGGTGGGAACAAAACCAAAAAATGTCAGAAGAAAAGGGACTTTCTTCCTAAAATCTGGAGTGCTCTTCAGCTCTCCAGATCCTTCCTGTTGAATCCGTTCTGGTGGATCCCTACAGCCTAAAGGAGAACCAAGATCTCAATGTCTGTTGTTGTAAAATGTGCCTGCTCGTTCTCTGTTCATTATCTGTGTCCTAGGGCCTCCCGAGCACTCCGGCTCAGACTTTGACCGAATGCAGGGCTTTGCTTGGTGTTACAGGCAGGTCAGGGCCAGACGTTGCTGCTTCTCGGAAACAGAACTCGGGCACTCTGTTTTGCTAAGAGGTGCTCTTCATTGTAAACATAATTTTAGATTCTTTTTCTCAGAAAAGACCCTGTGGGGTCTCTTGCAAATCGTGCCTACTGTAGGTCTTCCCTGGGTGGGCCAAGAATGAAGCCGTGGCTCTTGTCACCAGGCAGCCTCAGGGCTGGGACTCTGGGAGAAACCTGGATAGCAAAGGCAGTGTCTCCCTCTGGACCTGCTGTAAAAGGCGAAATTCCCAAAGCTCCACACTCTTCCAAGGCAGTGAAGCAGGCTGCTACGCCACCTCCCTTCAATACTCACAAAACTACCAACACCTGAATCTGACCTGAACTTCGGGACACTATCTCCAGAGAAAAAATAGAGAGTGTACCTGGCTGTGCCAGGGGAATCACTGGAAAATCTTTTTTTTTTTTCCTTCCAGCAGCCCCAGGTCTCAAAGCTAGGTACTGAGACACAGGGGTGCACCCCAGCCACCATTTCTAATGTCACAGGCACCTCACTCTTCATGGTGGTTTGGTAACTCAGGCAGGGAAGCCCACAGGGCAGGATATGAGGTCCCAGGGCCAAGTGAGGAATCAGTAAGAAACATGAAAGGTGTCCAGGGTGCAACGTGGGCTAAGGGGAGACCTCGTCTGATCATGCTCCCCATGCATCCACCGCTCCCCTTGACTTCCATTAGGAGCTGTGCCCTGGCCCACAGTGAAAGATGTAGAATACTCCGGCACTTCTTTCCTGGTTTTGTCCCAATAACCAGAACAATGCAGCGCCTACCCTAGCAGAGCAGCAAGGCTTCCCAAAGGGCCTGGGGTTCAGATGGGAGGTGGAGTTGCAAGTGCAGTGAGATTTATTTATGACGATTGCTTGGTTTCCAGCCCTTGTTTTGATGTCTGGCAACACTCCATCACCCTGTAAAGAAAGATAAGCCTGCTCTCCTAGGAAGGCAACTTTACAGTTTTAAGAGTGCCACTGACCAAAAACCTGCAAGAGAATTTCTACACTGAAATGAGACCATGCTCAGTTTTTCCACCAGGATCAGAGCCAAAAACAAACCCTATTTCTTGAAAGCTTAGGTGAGGTTTCCAAGAGTCAAACAGAACAGACTTACCAGCAAAAGGCAGGAAGGGTGAGATTATAATTTGAACCAGGCAGACGGTTTCATAACAAAATGTCTGCAGAATATGGAATGCTAAAAACGCCACTTACAGCAGCAGCAGGCCCCAGGGGAGCGAGCCTGGCCAAAGGAGAGAACAAAAAGGTAAGGAAAAAGCCAGGTCAGCACTACAAAGCCACAGCACTGACACACTTCTTTTGCTGAATTATAATTTTTTCACCACACTTTGGTTTAAAAACACAAAACGTATATGATGGCAAGTTTTTCCTGTGAGCCACTTTGCATCAGGAATTTATACAAGTTCACAGTGAGCCTAACTTAACTTGAGTCTAACAAGCATATGCACTGTTGAGGTCACCCAGGTGACTAACCCCCAAGCCCAGACCCTCGGATCTAAACTTCACAGAGCCTGTGGGACAGGGGATCCCAAGTCACCGGGCCAGCTGATAGGACAGACTGACGTTTCTTCACTTGAAATGAACACTCAAGTCAAAACCTCTACCAGAAATCTCACACTGAAAGGCTTGGCTCACTTCCTGATATGCCGGCCAAGTCAAAAGAAGCACAAAAACCTCAATGCAGGACAACAAGAAAATGCACTCTATCATTTTGGGGGCTCTTGCCCTGGACACACAACACTGAATCTTCCTGTTATAATAAGGTCACCTCTAAACTGTGGCAATGAAGCCAGCCAACAAACAGGTCTTTAGCATAAGACAGCACATGTTGGTTCCATACTTTCTCATCTCCACATCCCCCTGCTCCTCGGAACGGATGAGACTTCCTCGGCAAAGCACTCAGCCAACCACAGAGCACCTGGAAGGGTGCAAGGCAGGACAGACACGGCCTTTCACACCAAAGAGCCTGGACAGGATGTCTGGCTAACAGACCAATAAATAATTAATTAACATGTTTAGAGGTCACAAAATGTGTCTATGGAACACAGTGACGACTGCCAACACGAGGTGCTCACTTTTCAGATGTAAGTCTACAAGGAATAAAAAGCCTACTAAAGAATCTTAGGACAGAAGGACCCTTTCTAAAACTTAACTGCCCTTGTCCTAGTGAGTCCTCAGGAATGATCCAGAATAAGTACCTTGTCCTGCACAGGACACTCCCACTTCCCAGAAGATGGTGCCCAGGTGGACATCCAGGCTGCCTCAGTTTACTGCATCTCCCCAACCGCACACCCGCCTCTGCTGTGATACAACTTTTGGCCCTTCTCCCAGCCTATGCACCGCTGGAAGTCCCAGTGATAGGAAGTCTCAGTCTATGAAGACCAAGATCATGCTAATTTTTTAAGCACTGGATATATTGCTGATCTGTATCTTTTAAAAGTTCTACTTAGTTTTTACTTAGTCTTTTACTCAAGTCTAAAACATGTCTCAGTATTGCAAATGTTCTAACACATTACATAAAGACCTTTTCCCCATTAGAAGCCTCATCATCCCATTGCACCAGCTGTGCAATTTCGGCACTCTTTTTTTTAAAGGAAAGGTGCAGGCAGGAAGAGAGAGAGGAGAAAAAAGCATATTCTATTTTGATTTAGTTATTCATACTCGTTGTTTCCCCCAGAGGACCTGGGACTCAAACCCAGGGATATGTGGCCTGCACTCCTTCAGAGGCGAGCAATCTAACTACTACTCCATCAGGGCCACCCCAGTACTTTTTCATTGCATACAATGTAATACACTTTAAAACCAAAGGCAAGGCAACAGAACCAAAAACATTTGATTCGCTTTTTTCTTGTGGAGTTTTAAGTCAGCCATTTAAAAAGCACCAAGCTTCAATACTTACATCTGAACCCGAGCTCCTCACGGCACCCTGGAGGACGGGCTTAGGCATGGACAGCTTTCCATTCTCGGGGCTGCTGGTCATCGGGGCAGGGACCACACTGACCACGGGAGTCGGGAGCCGTGAGGCACCCCCTGCAACAGCTAGGACAGGCTGCGGACAGGGCAGCAGGCTGGGCACCTGCAGCTGCACCACGGCAGGCTGAGAGAGCACCACAGTTGGAGCTGTAGGCGAGAAACAGGAAGGTCAGATGGCAGAGCTCCACGGAGGCAAGCTGCTGACCGGAGGGCTCTTCTGCAGATGCCAAGGTGGGTCCCACAGGAACCTGATCAGCAGAAACATCACTTATGGTGACATCCGTTGTGTTTTTAATGAAACCAACAGACTCCACTCCCTCTGAGGTGCTTTCCCATCTAACAATCCTTTCCCACCTTTTCCTCAACTCTACATACATCAAATTGGCTCAGTTATACATAGATCTGTCTAAGTACTAACCTCTAGAACGTATTCGTGCTAAAAGGATTTTTTATGTTACAAAGGAAACTTTTATCCTGAACAGAGAACCACACATTGTAAAGTAATAGGATTTATAATACATACAACGCCAAAAGTATATGAACAGAGATTCGGTAACTCAGCACCCAAAAGAACTAAGGGCTACAATATCAAACATGCTAAAACCGTGAGATGAATTCTTAGCTAACAAGCACAGGAAACATAAATTCATAACTTAAAAATAGTCCATAGGTAACACCCCCCCCCCACCCAACCAAATGGCCTCAAAAATATTTAGTCTATACAGTTCTCAGTACATTTAAGTTATGATAATCTGAGAATTACCATCAACCTAAAGAAGACTCATACAACTCCTAACACCGGTCTACTAAAAATTTTACTTGCCCATTGAGTGTTTCCTTTCAGATCTGGACAATTTTATAAGGTGCCAAGAGCCTCGCCTAATACCCACAGCTGCTCAAGTCTACCTGGCAAAACAAAGTGCAGAGTGCTGGTCACCAAAACCTCACGTGCATTTATAATTCTTTAAGGAAAGAAAAGGCATTCAGCTTTCAGACAGTGTAATATGACCCATGTAAAACTCAGCTCAGTGTTTCAAAGGATCAGAGAAACATAAAATCAAATGAATGATTCAGAACACCTGTTAGTTAAGAACATCTGCCTTAGCAAAAAAGGTAAAATTCCCTTCTATAAAATCAAAGCCTTTATGTTTCAGACAGCCTCAAGACATACTAATGGAGCAGAATTTAACAAACAGCATTTCGTCACAGATAAGTCAGAAAACTGCTAAGAAAGACCTAAAACTAATTTCATAGATTTTTAATACATATAATTTACTCAAGCATAAATGACCATTAAACATTTTTATCTTCTCATTTTCCATGTGACTCACCTTTTATGAAATAAAAACATATAAAATGAATGACTCAGAGGCAGATACCAATATCCTCAGGCCATACATGAAAAATAAAATAGCTTGTGACCAAGCATTGGCTTTTTTAATGATACTCATTAGGAAATTATAGTCAATCTGGTAATATGACAAAACATACTCATCATGATACAAAACTCAAACCAAGGGATCACACCCTGAATATAAATACTTTTCTTTATTATAAGAAATAATCATGGTTGCCCAAAATGATCATGGTTGTCTTTTCAGTTTCCACGGTTTGAGAAAATATATGAAAAAAGGCATTAAGAACCTAGTCATGATTTAGGTGCGTCGTGGTAGCTTAGCAGACAAGCCCTCTGTCTCCTAATGGCATTAGTCCATACATTCCAAGAATCCAGGTTCACGACCCAGGGCTGAGGGGGAGCAACCAAGATGAACAACTGAAAAAATAAATAAATTGCTTCTTCCTCCTCTCTCTTCCTGCCTGCCTGCCTGCCTGCACCTTTCCTTTAAAAAAAAGTCATGATTTAAAATAAATTTGTAGTTTATTAATCAGAAATCTAACTCAAAAATATGAAAAACAACAAACAAAATGTGAAACAAAATATTTATCTATCCACAGAAAATGTTTGCCATCAGTGTGGATCTGCAGATGCTTGCAAGATGTCTCAGGCCACTCCCGCTCCCACACCAGGGTGCCCAGCCTACAGGTGGAAACCATGGACATATTAAACTAACACTGTGAAAAGAGCACTAAGGAAGTAGTGTTCTGCATGTTCTAATTTTTTAAATTACAATAAAAAGACACCCAAAGAACGCAACACTATTCAATGAATTTGCAGGAGGTGGTAGCACAGAGAACTGGGCCATTTCAAAGAAAGGATCCAATTCGGCCCCAGACAGAGATTTAAAGCATTGGCAAATAACACACACAGGTGGCTTTGTGATAGTTCTGAAAACAGAGTAAGGAAAATAATCCAGGTCTATACCGTGCATTGTCTGGTGGCACCATCTCTGGCTGAGAGCCACGTCGCAGAGGGAAGAGACGAAGGGAGAAAAGGAACACCGGAGCTCTGTGCACAACACATCCCACCAGCCCGCCTGCCTCCTTTCCATCCCAGAGTGTCCAGCTATCCTCAGATGAGTGGCCTCAGAATCAGGAATATACTGAGCATGTTCGGTTCCAGACAGAATGGGGAAAAACAACTAAATTTCTGCTGCAATGTGTTCATGGTGACTTGCTAAGCACTGGTCTGCTAAGTGACCGATCACCAACTGCACTGCAAAGGGCCGGCTGGGGCCTGCAGGATGAATGATGAGCAGCTGGGACACTTACCACTGCTCCCAGTGCAAACAGTTAAACACACACCAGAACTGTGTATCCACTTCTGCATGCTAAATCCTCTTTGGCATAACATACAAACCCTGCTTAATGGAACATGCTGGAATCCATGCCAGACACACTGATTCTGTATGACTCACTGGGATAGTCAGTGCTTCCTTTTCCATTTTCTTCAGACTGCAAAGTATATATCGGACATTCCTCGGATGTGACTTTGTCTACAAGGACAACTGACTCTGGGTCAGTAACTTCCCGGGTCTTCATCTCAACACTACCATGAGGCACAACAGCGCCTCCCAGAGGCGCTATGTAAGGATTATTAAGATCACACACACGGGTACCTGCAGGAGTGCCTGGCGCACAGCAAGAGCTGAAAGGTCAGCTATCCCTTTTTATTATGACCACTCTCCTTTTCATATAACAACCTCTTCTTCCACGTAATAACTTCCACTGGCATTCCATGTATTATTCAGCATTGGCTCTCACAGTTGTTATTTACCTGTTCCATGTCAATTTGCAAACTCGGAGAATTCTTGAGAATAGGCCCACACCTCAGCATTCCTTGGAGGCCATGTGCCTATGACTGGTTACACACCAATCCATCGGGCTCAGATTCTGACTGCGATTCCACACTCCGTATGTCTCTGACCTTCTGGGTCCCATCCTCGTTGAGATCCCACTTTCCATATCTCTCACCTGCACGCCTCTTTAACAGTCTAGCTAGAACCAGAAGTAGGCACAAGTTGGTATGAGCCCAAGAAATAGGAATTCAAGAGACGACCATCAGATTAGTGGGGTGAGAAGACATGGTCTATGGAAAAGGGTGATAATTATCACATAGTTAGAAAACTAATGTGGAGTTAAACCATGAAGGGCTTTACATTCCAAGCTAGAGTCTGAATTTAATCTTAGAGGTCTTACTTCTTTTTACTGGTAAAATACTATGAGTATCTACATCAATTGTAAATAAATTATAAAATGCTTCTACTGTGTTTCCCTTCTTCTTCTCACCCTACTCCCAACTAAGTCGAAGACACACACTTAGTCTGTACGTTACGATAACACTGCCCCTTCAGATTGTAATATAAAAAATGACAAATCCCTTGTATTAGTATATGCTGACAATATGGCCAAAATAAGTAGTCCTCACATAATGGGAACAAACAGGTTCTGAAACTGATAAACTGCTCAAAGAATAGTTTGTCTTCTTACTATAGGTAAGATTTATTGCTCAAACACAGCCAATGGTCACTAGGAGCAAATTCTTAGGCATACACCCTTTACACACCCACCACATTACTGTCACTTCTACTTTTTCTACGTGTGTTTTAATAGCTCACAGGTCTTCACAAATTAAAATTATTAGCCTTTGGAAAGACACAGGCCCTTTATGAATTCTGATGAAAGTTTTGGAGACTATCCCTAGAAAAACGCACACCTGAGCATCCACTGAGTCTCACATTTTATCTCAAGGAGTCCTAACCACTTGGCATCCGCGCACAGACCACAGGACACCGCTTCACAGTGTCGCCATTTCTCACATGAAAATGGCCACAGCTGGGCTGGTCCTGACAGCAGGGCAAGTCTTCAGGTATATTTAGGTTGGGACAGAGACTCTCTTATGGATTTCCACTGACCATCACTCTCTCACCCAGTTTTGCTTACTCAGGTCACTCACCTCTGACCACGCACAGTACAGCTAACAAGTGCCTAGAGCTCCAATCTATGACTGTGCCCTCATTAGAGCTAAAAGGAGTGAGTGAGTCACAGCTGGAAACATGGCTGTAAAGCAAAAGTAACATGGTGTTTGTTCACAGCTCTACACTAACAGTCCTACTTGGATTAAAACTGAATCCAGAGACAAGATCGCTGTGCGAGTTTTCCTCCACACACGCACATGCGTGGAATCATGAGTGATCTGCCTACAAGAGCTCTATGTGCAATGAGTCCCCATCTGAACAGGACAAATTCCCAGTCTTCCTTCAAGACACCTCAACATCTCCTAGAATCAAGTCTATGAGGCCATCTGGTGGATAAAAGAGAGAAATGCACACTCTTGGGCTTTGTTTTTCTTATTTTGGTTCTTTCCTTGAAAACCTTTATTCTTCCACCAGGCAAACTAGTATTCAAGACAATTAAATGTCCACCACAGATGCCAATGACATCACTGGCTGCTACAGGACCAAAGAAAGAGGGCATGCTTCACAGCCACGCCCCCCAGAGCTTGCAACATAAAGCTTTCTGCTTGGCTGGGTGTTACTATTCACCTCCTGTGTCTTCTCCTATAATCACTTCTCCATAATCAACAGTGCAGTTTGGCTTTAGGCAAAAGAAAGTTAAGGCAATTATTTAACAGTCTCAGAATATGGTTTTCTAAGCAATCCAGTATAACAGTGCTTCCCCCCAAAAAATGATGTCAAAAGGTATCATGGTTGGTGATCTGGTGGAGGGTAGGGTGTGTGGACATATGAGGAATGGGGAACCTATACATATGAGTTTATTTTAATGTGTTAAGATTTTTAAAATTAACTATAAAGAAATAAAGTGTCAAGGTTAAATTACTGTAATTATACTTCTACATGTATATTAACATAAGATTAGATATCTGATAATTTCATATAACTATATAATATAAACTTGAAAATACAATATTATGTTCCAAACAAGTATCTCAGATTTAATAACAGTTGAATGTTCATTTATTAAGCAATCCCCCAGATCTAATCTGTTCCAAAGTATATAATTCTAGCTGGAACAATGGAATAAGAGTTTTTCCCAAATTTCAGTGATTTTAAATATTAAACGCTTAAATGAAATAAGGTGGTTTGCCCTGATGGAGTAGCAGTTGGGAGAACCATGAGACATACTCATCATGCCCACCCAGCAAGCGCAGTTAATCCCCCAGGCACCTTTAGCTGGGGCAGGATGCATGCTGAGGACCTGCGGCTTTGCCATCGGCAGGAGTGTCGTGGGGAGTGTCTGGATGATGATGGTCTTTGCTGGGACTCCAGGCAAAGTCTAGACATCCCAAGTCTAGGGGTTCACATCCCAGGGCCAGTGGGAACGACTAAGATGAACAACTAAATAAAATATTTCCACCTCCTCTCTCTGCCTGCCTGTCTGCCTCTGCTTGCCTTATTCCTGCCTGTACCTTTCCTTTTAAAAAAAAAACTGGCACACCATGGTGGCTGAGTGGTTTAGTTCACCCAGTGAGCACAATCCACACACATCCCAAGGTCCAGGGTTCAAGACTCGGAGCCAAGGGAGGCGACTGAGATGAACAGCTAAATAAATAAAGTGCTTCTTCCTCCCTCTCTTCCTGTCTGCATACCCGTTTGCCTTCATTCCTGCCTTCATCTTTCCTTAAAAAAAAAAAAAAAAAAAAAGAGCCACTCACAAAAGGACAAATACTGCCGATTCCATTCACATGAAGTACTTAAAGTAGTACATTTACTGAGACAGAAAGCAGAAGGGTAGTGGCAGGGGAAAGGGAAATGGGATATTAGTGTTTAATGGGAAATATTTTAGTTTGGAGTGATGGAAGAATTCTGTATGTGGCCATTGGTGACAGCCACCCACATGTGGGAAATACACACAATCTGAAGGCAGAGCTCAGGTCTCCTCCCAAGTCCCTGTGCCAGGTCATGTTCAGTAAACCATGTTCACTAAGCTCTTCAGAGATTCTGAGCCTGAGTCCACTGCCAAAACACACCTATTAGAAACTGAAATGGATCATACCATCTACAATATTGACCTTCCCTTCAAAACAAAAAGCTTGCAAACAAGAAAAAAAATCTCAGTAAATGACACCAAGAAAGTATCCTAGGTTTTCTTCTTCATTACAAGTCATGAAAAAGCACAAGCCTTTCAGACAGGTACTTGATACTCAAAACTGCAGAAAAAAAGCTGCAGCAAATGTAACTCATCCTGGTGGCAAGCTGCCCTGTGAGGACAGAGACCACAAACTGGCCATCTCTGCCTCACCCTCAGAACAAGCGAACCATGAGACACACCCGTCATGCCCACCCAGCAAGAGCAGTTAATCCCCCAGGCACCTTTAGCCGGGGCAGGATGCGTGCTGAGGACCTGCGGCTTTGCCATCGGCAGGAGTGTCGTGGGGAGCGTCTGGATGATGATGGTCTTTGCCGGGACGCTGGAGGGGGCTTGGGGCTTGGGTGCTGCAGGAAGCAGTAACGGCTTGGGCTGAATCGAAGGTTTGGAATTCACCTGGGTTTTTTTCTTCGGATTAAGTCCATTTTCTATAGAAGAACCAAACAAACCATGACTCAATCTAAAGACGAAACAGGCTCATCGGGCACGTTCTCTACACAGCAGCTTGGCCTGAGGAGCTGTCTTTAACAGGAGCTGCAGGGTACTGCCCTCGACCTCGGTGGGCTGCAAAGGGGTCCCTAATATGGGGCCCTCTTTCTGACCAGGCTGCAGTCCAGGAAGGGAACATGGATCAATAAGAAGAGCTAGCATCACTGAATAAGTCTCATGATTCAAGGTGACCACCAAATAGCCCTCGTGTTCAATGTCAACAACCCAGAGACTTCTCCCGAGAGGAGAGAAGTGTCTTTCACCCATAAAGACAAAGACACCAAGGAAGATGATTTCTTTCTTTTCTTCTCCACACTGATCACCCGTAACAACTAAAATAGGTCCAACTAGCTCAAAATCAAGAAGCCAGCTTAAGAAACATTCATTTAATCCAACATTTTCGCTCAGGAAATGGAAGGCAAGCTCAGTGTGACAGATTAATACCAGTGTTGCTCCTGAGACCAATGATGGGTTTGTCATCTTTTGGAGGCTCCGCATTCTCGCCATACAAGGAGAGGGGAGACATCTGGGAAGCAGAAGACAAATCCAACTCCTCCTGGAACAAAACAAACACAATTCCTGCTGAAGAATGCAATCTCTGAGCATAAGGAGCTGAAAAAGAGGGAGGGTCCACACAGACACAGGAAACACTGAAGACAACTTAAGGGCTAGATGAGAAACTGTCTATTAAATACTAAAAGACTAGAGGTAAGTCGTCATCCATCAATCCTAAAGGAAAAGACTCTAAATGCAGAACACATTCTCCATCCTCCTTTTCTATTAGAGACATGAAGTCCTAGTCTGCTTCTACATTTCCTCCCGAAAGGAGGAAATTTTACTTGGTTCCTAAGCAAGCATTCAGCATAAGCTTTAGTATAAGGTTACAATAAAATGCCCGTATCCTTTCCCCACAATCTCGTATTCATTCTTACAGTAAGTATTTTTATCCTTTTATATCTATAGGCACTGCCTTTGTCCCTAATGTTTTGAAAGACAAGGAGCAGGGCTATTAGCTTTTTATTCATTGGGTGAATGGATAGCACAGAGATATGTAAGTCATTCAAGTGGCTTGGTCTCATTCTGTGGCTCAAGTGGCTAAGGTGCAGGTCATATAAAGTCCACAGACCCCAGTTCAAGACCCAGTAAAAATCTTAAATGTTGAAAACAGACAGTAATCAAAAAAATACAAAGTAAAATCAATAAAAATGAAAGAAAAAAAAAGAAACAACTTTATACTATCTGGGAGGGTCAGAGAAGAGGAATCCAAGGGGTATTACTCCATAGACACATCGGGATTTAGAACCAATGACACACAGAGTCTGCCAGAGTGGAGGGGCCGCAATTTACAGCAGATACAATGTAGAAAACATTCGTCTGCATTTGTGCTCTTACACTTTTCCTTTCCCTATTCCAGAAAGTACCTGAATCCTTCCTTGCACCCTTCTGCTGGTCTCAGAGCTTTAGTCTGGATGAGGAGAAGCAGCATTTCTACCAGACTCCTGTAAAGCCATCAGTCCATTCAAAAGGTGGTGCTGGGCACCCTGAACTAGGACCACGTTCTGGTCTCAGGCCCAGGAGACAGGAAAACAAACCGTCTTACCCATGCCGTGTCCTCAGAGATGAATGATCTAACAGATTGCAGAGAGGGCACAGGGAGAAAAGACAGCAAGCCAGAAACAAATATACACTGGGTTCTGGGCAATGCAATGAGCCACGTGAGACAGGGGCTACGAGGCAGGAGGTGAAAGCAGAGACTAACCCCTTCTAGATCCCAAACCTTCCTTGAGAATAAATGTGATAATAGGTTCACAGTGGCACTTAGTAACTGCTAGCTGGGCCCTGCACCCCACCACATATTTTCCAGATAGCATTTAAACAAATCATGTATATGATTGGTTACTTACAGGGACATGCTGGGTTGAAGAAGAGGAGTCTACTGACTGAGGAGATGAGACGGAACAACTGGAGGAGGCTGGAGAGAGAGGCTGGGACTCCGTTTTAACATCAGAAGCTGAAAAATAGAGTGGAAATGTTTCCCTGGACAATACAAACTCAGAGTAAAATGGATAAGAAAGCAGGCAAAATCTACTCTTCCATCTAATGCTATGGCACTGGTGGCATAGGGTTTAGATACAGTCCACGTCCGTACCAAGAACGTGGGTTTGCATCCCAGAGCCAGTGAGAACCACCAAGATGAACAACTGAATAAAATGCTTCTTCCTCCTCTCTCTTCCTGACTGCCTGCCTGCTCACCTTCATTCCTGCTGCAGCTTTCCTTTAAAACAGAATCCAATGACATATGGATGCCAGTGTTATCAAAATCTACCAAGTAAAAATTCAAGATGCAAAAAACAATTCCATTTTGTAATAAAATATACATCTATGTCTATGTATTTGCTCACATCTGCCCTAGCTGTCTCTGGAAAGGAGAAGTTGTTGGTTCAGAACCACAGTGGAGGGAGACAATTTCTATGCCAGACTTTTTATATCTCTGAATTTTATACCATAAGCAAATAATTATAGATTCCCCCCAAAATAAATATATAAGAAACAAAAAAAGAATGGCTAACTCTCACAAAAATGCTCCTATTTTCTGAACTAAACCTTTCTGAGCAACTCTAGCCCAGGCAGTGTTACTTGGAGTCAGGGTAGTGGGTGGACAGGGAACCATCTCAGAGGTAGGCCTGGTTCCCCAAATTAGATACCAAACAGCTCCCATCCCTCCTGGTGTCCTATGATGTGACCTTCCTCATCGAGAGTAGAGGCGCTTCCCCTTAAATCTCGGTGTCATAGGACTCAGTGGAGCATGGAGTACACACTGACTTCCAGCTGGGTTACATGAAGCGGCACGGTTCCCCTGTGTGTTGGACACATGGGCTGAGCCTTTGTCGTCAGAACACAAGAACGCTGCTGTGAGGGGCAGGTACGGGCACGGGAGTCCTATCTTCACATCATACCAGACCAGGCACCAAACACGTGAGGAAACCCTAGGATGTTCGAGCCCCCAAGTGCCAATCCACCCCACCTTCAAACTTTCCTTCTTGAGATCTGAACATCAGGGAGCAGAAAGCCATTCCTGGGGCACCTGGCAGATTCCCAACCAGAGTCTAAAGCATAACACGAAGTCTTGTATTAGATAGTTTGTAACCCACAGTATTAACAGGAATGCTGCCCATGTTCTGTGAGGGAAGACAGGCACTGAGCAAGACACAAATATGCACACAAAGAAGACAGGGGTGTGGGCCGGGGGTTGCTCTTTCGCTGGAGCAAGGGCTTGTCATTAGCCCTGGCCTCCCTGATCCTATTTGGTCCTACAACACGAACGCTGGAAGGATGATAAAAGTGGAAGGGGAACAGCAATGTCTTCAGCTCAGTCAGCTTCAGCTGGGAGCCCAGGTTCCAGCATCTTACAGCGAGCCCACACCCCTGCTCAGGCATCGGTGCAGCAGTGTCCCCCTCAGAAGTCTGGGGCCCCTACACCAACTTCCTCAATCCTCTTCCATAACTCCCTAAGCTCTGACTGCTTCTCGGATCAGATAACCTCTTACAAAGATATAACATTAATTCAAAATCATTATTTCTGACATGAATCTTTACTCATTATTTGACTGGAACGAACTGTGAAATCTGTTATATTCATCTTGGCAAGAACTGTCTGTACGTGTGGCCACATCAGAAGAAAAACATACAGTCCCAGGAGTGTTTTAACCCAACAAAGTAGCCCAATAACCTTACCTACTGTTGAGTGTTACCAAACTACAAAACAAAATGGATCTGTTTGAAGCTTTTACCAATGAAAGACATCGTTACCTGTACAGAACGGGTTGTTGGTGTCCCAAATGCCTGTCTCCCAAGGCATCAAATCCAAATCGAAACCAAGACTATCAAAATTGTTTTCCTGTAGGTTAAAAATCAGCAAAAGAGTATTAGAAGAATAGAATATATACCCAACTCAGTCCAAATAATTGTTCAAGTCAAGTAACTGTTTTGAGAACACTGCCTGGAGACCCAGAGACACACTAGCCCAGTTTTCAAGCAACTGCACAGCGGTAACGACTAGGAAGGAGATGACGGAGTCAACGTCTAACCAGCTCCGCTGGCTCCATTTTCTATGCAAACAGACTACTCCCAAGGCCACAAAATGTCATCTGTCATAAGAAAGATTCAGCAAATATGTTTCCCATGCCATGAAGGAAAACAAGTCAAAGCAAATGTCTATTTACATCTTCTCTAAATAAATGAAAAGAACAAAACTAACATGTAAACAGTTAAACAGAGCCAAGAGGCTGTCAACGGATTCAGTTAATGAGACCGATAAAAACTGCACCAAAAGAGAAAGCAAGCCACAGGCAGCAAGGAAAAACTAGTCTATAACTATTAACCATCATTGGTAACAATATCTACAATCACATTATCACTTCAAAACATCTATTACATATTTAGTTTCACTGCAAATTTAATAGCAGAAGAAAACTTGCTTGCCTACCACATTGCCCTGAGTAAACATTAGTGCAAGTTGTATTTCTTTTAAAAAGTGTGCAAGTTCACATGGGTAGAGAGGACAAAGTCACCTAAACAGTAAACAACCACTTTTTAAGTCAACCTCCGTAGGTTTTTTATCTCTTATTTGAGTCTATATATGAAAACTGAAGCATCCTTAGACAATCAGCAACTGAGACACCCTTACGCTTCCTTAGCCTCAGTAAACTGAGCGACGGGGCCTGGCCGAGTGCTGGCAGCGCTCTGACTCCTTCAGCGGCACCACGCCTCACTCTTTTAAAGCAGAAGAATGCTTTCTGATTGAAGTGTATCTACCTGGTTCATGCAAAGTGAAACATTGGTGTGTGCACTCTGACGTGTCTCTGGGAAAAGGATGACAAGGCTGTGATACTTGGAGGGGCCTCAGAAGCCATCCACCCAGTGCCTTCATTTCACACCAGAAACACCCAGGGACTGAGAGTCTGACCAAGTAAGGTCGCAGAAAGCCAGTGATAAAATCACAGCCCCTCACCCTGAATCTTCCAGACCAACTACACTGCTTCTTGAGGGCTATGGGCTCTAGAGGTCACAGAAGAATACCTGCTGCTTTGGCAACCAGCCAACATTAAGTCAATTTAATCAATAGGCCACATTCTAAAGCACCTCACAGAATAAACGAAACCATCAAAATCTCATGCACCGATCAAAAACTGTTTTGTGCTTCGCTCTCCTATTGATTCAGAGAGAAACAACTGCAAAGTTATTCTCTGAGAAAGTCTGAAACTCAGTGAATGCGCTGTATACATTTTTATCTCAGGCCAAGAGGGCTTAAAACCAAGTGATAGATATTCTACCTGCTCTCTGTGCATATAAAAACCCTTCTGCTTACTTGAACTACTGTGTCATTCAGGAAAGAATGAGACAAAGTTAAGCATTCTACCGGTTAATGTCCCATGTACAGAAAATCCAAAATATCTTGGAAAACTCGAAATGCTTTCACTTAGACGTCTAGCCACTCAAAGGCAGAAAGGGCAGGTGTGTGTTTTCGAGCCACCTGAACTAAGGTGAACTTGTAAGAAGAAAACCGGTAAGTTCTACTTGACTGGGTCTGTGACTCACATGCGCCCCTAACATTACACATTTGCATAATGCAGCAAACACACGTAGGAAGCAAGAAGCAGGCAGTGATGTGACTTTTTCAAGGTCACCCACCCCCGGGGCCAAAGGTGAACTTAGAAAACAAGTTTTCTCACACCAAGACCAATGCAATTTCTGCAAACCTACATTTACTGACTATAAAACGGCTACTAACTTTCACAGGTAAGATTGAAAGTTATTAAACTTAGCCTAAACTTTGTATCCTGAGACCTTCTGCAATAATTACAGTAAAGACGAGATTGCACTTACATAAGTTTCGTTGGCTGCATCCAGTTGCAGGTCGTCAGTGTCTGGGATTAAATAGCCAAGTTCGGCAAACAGGGTAGACTCTTTGGATTAAAGGAAAGAGTAGAGAGTAGACATCAATTTGGTGTTTTGACAAAAGAATAAGCACAGCATCCCCATGACTCTGACTGATAAGCCCAAGCGCGTGAGTGACAACCGGTCTAAGAGATTCTGAATGTCTGTATTCCACATAACCTTGATCTTGTGAACTGAACCCTCACACAAGGGATTTAAAAGGCTCTATGTCAAGTCACATTGGATGGTTGCTAGTGGCTTTCTGGAACATGACTATCACAGATTCAGAGGCTACATAACACAGCATGAGATGGAAATGCAGCTGCACAGCAGTGGTGACAGGGAGCAATGTGCCTCCCATGGAAGGGCAGTCGCTGCTAAACAAGGGACCCACGCATCTCAGCCAGCACATCTACTTCAGCAAACCCAACAACACTCCGACTTCCTTATAAACCAAGCAACGTTGGACACAGAAAACACCCCTCAATACACTTGGTTGGACTTTCTGCCGAGGGAGGTCACAATGTGCACAAGGCCACAGGCTGATGATGGACATTTGTCAGGCATCTGTGCTAACTTTTCAGAACTTGAGGCTGTAGTTCCCCAAAGCTCAACCTGCCCTGTCCTTCCTACTGCTGTCTGCTGGGACCACCAGAGAGCCTCATGTCACATACACAGGACCACAGCGGCAGTCCACATACCACTAACTCAGCCAACGACAGACATGTCATCATCCTAAACAAAGCAACCTGGGGCCTGTCCTTGTGACTCAGGTGTCTGCGGTGCTGGTGTGCAGACCACGTGCAGCCCAAAGACCCTGGTTTGAGACCTAGGGGCGGGATGAAAACACAATGAAGAGTTAACTAAATAAAGATGCTTCTTCCTCCTCTCCTTTCCTTCCTTCCTTTCTTTAAAAATAAAAAAGCGCACCACCGAGTATCTGTGAGTTATAACACCACAGGCTGTCATCCACCACTCTCAGGGCCATGGGACACTCAGAGGGTGGCTGTGGTCAAGTACCTCACAGACAGGCCAAAGGCCTCCACAGACTCTACTACTCATACATCTTTCTGGAACCTGTTCCATCCAAGCGACACGCACATGGCACACACTATCAGTCACACACTCTCACACACCATCAGTGTCACCAGTGGGCCCCATATCGCTAAAGTCACTGGCAGATTCACGGTCCCATCTCACCTGACCCATTGACATATTGGTGCTCCATGCTAACGGATGTGTCACCTTCACCTGGCTTTAAGTCCCCCTCACCTGCGTGCCTCCCGCCCCACTGACTAAGCCAGCCTTGCTGGCTCCCACTGACATGAATTTTTCTCTGGCTCAGCATACAGCTCTCTATCTGCTCTTTCTTGCAGGTGGTGAAAGAAACGGGGGTGCGGGTAAGAGGAGAGAAAAGCTGAGTGTGGCACGTGTCAGCGGGCTGTGAATCCCGATGACACAAGGAATAAGTCCTCCAGGTACTGACCTTTCCCCTTCCTGAGAGCACAGACAAAAGTACCTGCCTATCTACAGCCATCCCAGAAGGGCCAGGTGCCAATTCCCAGGTCCCTGAGAGCCACTCGAGCACCGAGACCCCTGACAAGTCCACAGGCCACTATTTTCTGAGTCGAGCTTGCTCAGCAAGCTCCCCAGCTGACCTCCATCCTGACCTCTGAGCTAGTCCTTCGCTCCTTACTCATGTAAAGGGATGAAAAGTGGCCACTAGCCTTCACCAGGAGGATGTCAGTAGTGACCTGAGAGGGCATTTCTGAGGGGCCAGCTGGGGGCGTTGAGAGAGAGTGGGGCGGGGAGCAGAGAAAGCAGAGTTGGCGAATATGGACATTTTCGAGGAAATCTGCGGTAACACGGAGAAGGATTGTGGTGGCCATGGGAACCTGTGTTGAGGGCGCGGGCACCCTGACTGTCCACTCAGGAGAAGCAGTGACGACACAACTGCTGACTGAGGGAGACCAGACGATAGAGGGACGTGATGCTGAAGTCCTGCTGGAAGCCAGACACCAAAGGGAGTAAACAAGAGGGAGGAGAGAAGAACAGGGGTGGGGCCTGAGACTGCTGTGGTGGCAATGACACGGAGGTGGAGGCTTAGGGTCAGGGGGGTGAGGCTGTGTGGGGAGGCCCAGGACAAGAAGTCGGGGCACTTGAAGGCTCTTCTCTGAGAAAACTGAAGTCACCCATGAATCATGATGGAAGGCATGTTGGGGACAGTGACAGTAAGGAGGAGTTCAACAATTCCAGAAGTGAGGGAGTGTGGCAGGACTCAGTGCTGACAGTCACCAGAGGCAGAGGCCAGCACTGTGACAGCGTCAGGGTAATTGGAGACATGTTCAGAGGATGAAAGGGGCTGATCTGAAAGGAACAACAAAGAACAAGGGACAAACCTCCCACCTTCACAGGTCCCAGGAGGAGAATGGCACTGAGAAGGAAAACAGTACCATTCACCAGGGCTGGGGAAAGCAGTGTCATCAGGTAACTTGAGAAGGCAAAGAGAACTGTCACAGAAGAGGCTGAAGAAATCAAAGAAACCACAGCGGCAGATGGAAACTTCTGGTTTTGGTACATGCATCTTATATGTGGCCAAGAAGTGGCTTTCCCACAAATGCTAGAAAAAGGAAGAGGAAGGAAGACACGCAGAAGACAACCAAGCACAGGGAAAGCTGCCCCACTCCCGAAGTAACTGGAGAACTGAAATCAGACCCTGCACACCACCCCGAGGATGGGGAGGCCCAGAGCACTGGCAGCACCACATGCTGGCAGGGACAAGGAGTGATGGGACGCTCACTGGGGCAGTGGGAACACAGTCGCTGCAGTCTCTGAGGAGGTCTGGCAGTCCTTTCCAATCTTAAAGCTGCTCTTTTACTGCACGATC
Organism: Solenodon paradoxus; assembly: GCA_004363575.1. Taxonomy (NCBI): domain Eukaryota; kingdom Metazoa; phylum Chordata; class Mammalia; order Eulipotyphla; family Solenodontidae; genus Solenodon; species Solenodon paradoxus. Next base: position 599,394 of record RJWH01000544.1, read on the forward strand.
CAGCACGTGTGCCCCGTGGTATTCTCCTGGAAACTTGTGTCCACAGGAAAGGCTGCCCAATTACATAGAAGTGACAACATCTGAAAGCAATTAAGGGGTTCTTCACAAAGTAAACGGAGAAACTGTGTACTGGATTGTGTGCCCGCCCGACCCCCCGAGATTTGTACATTGAAAGCCTAACAGGTAAGGTGAGCTTTAGGAGGCAGTCAACGTTAAGTGAGGTTGTAAGGCGGCCATATGGACAAGACTTGGTCTTAGAAGAAAAGGTAACGCCATCCCTCCGCCTCTCCTCTCTCCGGAGCACACAGCGTCTGCAGGTCAGAAAGGGTCCTACAGAACCTGACCACAGTGGCCCTAGGACTTTCAGCTCCAGCACTGGCTGAAATAACCATCTGTGTTTAAGGTCATGGTACACGTTGCGGCGGCCCCAGACACTAACACGGCGGCACGTCCACGACGGACAGCACTCGGGCCAAAGAGAAACATGGTGCTCTCAGGCCACGGAAAGACAGGGTTTTAAATGCCTAAGTCTACCTGGAAATGCTATATACTGTGTGATTCCAATTCTATGACATTCCACAAAAGCAAAACCTAGGACGCAGTGCAAAGATCAGGGGTTGCAAGGGGCACAGGAGAAGGAGGGAGTGATGAACAGGTGGAACACGGGGTGGAGCATCTGACAAAAACCCATAAGGACATACAACAGAATGAACTTTAAAGTAAGTTATGGACTTTTGATATGTACCATTCCTGGACTTTAATGATATGTATGTATCAATAATGGCTCATCAATGGAAACAAAAAGCTGCACTAAAATAACTTGCAGACTAATATTAAACATAAGGTGTATCTGTGCGGCTCAGGCAGCTGAGATGGTGATGGTGCCAGCCAGGTAAAGGCCAAAGACCTGTGTTCAACACTTGGAGTTGGGGCGGGGTGGGGGAAAAAAATTAAGGTAAATCCCAGTTTGAGCGTTGTAGTAAAAATGTATTGGGACACGCCCTCAGGTGCTACTGGCTGCTCTGCTTGTACGACAGCCAGGCTGATGGCCCAATAAAGGCCACATGACCACCAAGCCTAAAACACTGACATATGGACTTTAACAGTATCTGCAGACCCTGCTCTAAATGTCTAGACACAGTAAAGACTAAAGCACATCCTGTTGTAAGTGGTCCCAAGCTAAGCACTCCACTCTATTATTCAAAGTTGTTGGAGTCAAAGGAAGTACTAGTTCCACAATGCCATTAAGATTCAAACAGCAGGTGTGTAGCAGAGGAAAAAGTCGAATAAGTCACTAAAGCACTTACTACCCCAAATGGGAGGTCCCAGAAAAAGAACACCCCCACACTGCTAAGAAACATGAACTGACATCAGCATTCACTCCGGTGCCCGCAAAGCCTGTCCTGCTTACTGAGCACTAAGGATTCAGAACTCAAGTGTCCAACTAAGAGAAGATGGTTAATGGTTTGAAGAAGAAGCCTGGAAACAATAGGAAATGGGTCATCCAAGAGGGCAGGACACCTGAACAGAGTCAGTGCATTGGCTCCAGAATACACGCTCTGTTAAAAACCTTAAGAGTAGGTAGGAGTCAACTGATCCAATTAGCCAGCTGCAGCTTGGGAATCAGAAGAAATATAATAATGCTATCGGGAAATGCCCATTGTTACAGCTGAGGAAATAACATAAAAATAATAGCTGGTTAGCTGAGAAAACAAATCATAATTACTCAGTATAGACTTGTTAATAACAGGGGATCTTGAGCAGAATTAAATCTTAGAAATAATTTAGGGGCACGCCCTGGTGGTTCAAGAAGTCTGTAGCTCCAGCTTGGTCCACATAAATCCCAAGGAACAGTATTCATAACCTGGGGTGGGGGAAACATGAACAACTAAATAAATATTTCTTTGTCGTCTCTCTTCCTTACTGCCTGCCTACTTCCTCAAAGAAAAGGAAAAAAAGAAAAAGCGAGACAGAGAGAAGAAAGAAAGAACATTTAGGAAGCTTACTAAAAGCATGGGCTTTGCATGTAAACAAACCTAGTTCTGAGCCTGCTTCTATCATTCATTAGCCTCAAGAGTCTGCGCATTTACTAATTCTCAATTTCCTCATCTATAACAGCTCCTCCTCACTGCTGAGGACGAAATAAGATAATGCATGTAACAGCTCAGCAGAGGGCCTGACACAAAGAGCCAAATAAATGGCAACTGTTTACTATTACTGACTTGACTTGGAAAAATACACTGGGACTAGTCAACAGTTTTTCCAACGTCTCAGGAAAATATCCGAGGACTGACATCTATCTCCAATAGGACAAAATTTTAAATGTCCTCCTCTGGAAAATCAAGGAAGGGCTTCAGCTCAATAACTGGAGTGGAGACAACACTCTGCCCTGGAGAGCGATGGTCCAAGAGTTAAAGACGAGGATCAGCGTGAAGACTGTCGCCAGCTGGGGAGGCGCCCTCGGGGCCCACGCAGGCACCTGGGCGATCCCGAATGCACACCGAAACCCCAGAGCAGCGTTAGTGCAGTTTCACAGCCACGAGGGAAGTTTCCTGAGAAGACGGAGAAGGCAGGGCGCCCCCACGCTCCTTCCCGTGCGCTCCACCCTCGCCTCCCGAGCGCCACTCCCAGCCCGAGAACTGAGAGGGGCACCTGCGGAGCGGCCAGGGCCGCGCCGGTTTCTCAGGGCGGGGGCTGGGTCCTCTGTCCGGGTCCTCTGCCCCGCGGACAGCCGCCTCCCCCGGCGTGCGGCTGCCGGGGCGCCCGCCACTCACTCCCAACGCGGACGCCCCAGCCCGCTCTGCGCAAACGCCCGCCGCCTCCCCGAGGACGGGCCGTCGCGCCCGAGCTTCGCCCCACCTGGCACTTTCCGGGGACAGTGACACGACACCCCCAGGCCCGCCGCCCTCGCCACCGACGGGGAAAGGACGCAGCGTACCCGCTGGCCCACACCTGCCTCGGGGTGGGCGAGGAAGCGGGGGCCCGGCGTCACTTACCCCACTCTTCCTCCAGCCTGGGGGCGCGGCTCAGCCCCGCGACGAAGGGGGACGCCATGGTCCCGCCGCGCTCCGGTCCGCCCGGAAGTCCCCGACTGGGGCGCCGACGGCGGCCGCCCGCAGACAAAGTTCCCGGAACGCGCACGCGACGGCGGCCGAAAAAGGACAAAGTGCTCCGCCTGCCGTGGGGCTCCGAGCGCGCCGCGGGAAGGACGTCAGAGTCTGATGTAATCACATCTGGGAGCCAACTGTTCCCTTTCCGAGTTTTCGGGACATTCTGTCCTGCTGTTTCAGGAGGGAAAAATAAAGTGTAAACAGTGCTTTGTTAAATCAATGTACTGAGTACAAGAACCTGGACAGTCAGACTCCTTTCTCACAGACGGATTCCCTAGTCTGGATGTTGCCGCCGCAAAAAAGTAGTCTGGTCTCGTTTCTACCTGAATTTGCTATCAGTGTGTAGACTAGGACACACACACACACACACACACACACACACACTCCCTGCGAGAAGAAACGTGCTGCACAAGTGGCAGTCAGAGCAAATGTGTCCTCTGTAAAAACACCACGTGAGACTGTCCTTACGGAGGAGCAGGCTCCCCACCCACCTGCTGGAGCAGACGGGGAGATGCTGCACCGTAGCATCTAAGCACTCCCTTTGCTGCCTCTTCAATACTCAGAGCCCAGGGTCCAGCAAAATCCTCTGTCACAAGCGGGTGCAGCTGGACCTCTGCTGCAGGGCCGTGAAGTGGGCAGCCCACCCGGACCCGCCCGGCAACCCCGCGGAGCCATAGTCTGCGCCCCGCAGAATCCTAGCGCTTCGTTAACTAATGCACTCAGCCTTGAGTTTACTAATGGCAGGAATCGTGTAATTTCATTGATCAAATGTAAACGATCACCATACACACAAGTGTGGAAGAAACAACTATTCGCCTCTTCTTGCACCCTAACCGGAGTGGAAAACACAATTACGTTTCCGCCTCTTCTGGTACCTTAACCCGGGTGAGAATAAAGCCCAAATCGCCCTTCTGGATAGCACTCTTACCTAAACAAGTTTAAACAGAGCCCCAGGTCCGAAGTCACCAGTCCCCCACACACACACACAATCCAGCCAGTTCTCACCTGTTTATCTTAAAGCTCAGGTTGGGCTCCGGTTAGGAGAGATTCACACGCACTTCGAATTCCAGCGGAAAACTGGAACTGGGCTTGAAAGGATCGGCTCCAAGATGGGCTTATAAGGTTTCTTTGGTGAGAGTCTTACCTTCAAACTCGTCTCCCTTTAGGACCAAGTGGGCTGCTCTCAGTTTCTAAACAAACCAACCTTCCCAGGGCCGCCGCCTCGTCGTGGCAGGTTACTACTGGTTACAACAGAATCCACAGATACCAGCCAGCCTGGTATCATGAAATGCCCTTACTTTAGAGGTGATTGCTTCTATCCCTAGTAACTGATCATTTTCGTTTAAAGTGAATTGGTAGATTTTTCATACTCATCCAACTATAAATTGAAACACTGAGATAAAAACTAAAAGAAAACTAGCAAGCATCTTCTTGTCCACCAGGCACACCTCAGGCGTTTTATAAAAAGTCGTCTTGGCTGAACCCCAGCACGTCTTTGTTTTTGCTTTTTTAAAAAAATCTTAAAATACTTATTTTTAATTAAAAAAACGCAGGTTAATTCTGAAACAAATATTTACTTACCACCAAGAATTAACAAATACTAACATTGTCATTTTCCTTTCTTTGCATGATGTAAGAAATTAAACACAACTGATAAAGTTGAACTCTGCTTCCTCCCCTGCTACATTTCCTTCCCTCCACATAGGCAACTTCTATCATGAATTTTATGAACATTATTCAAGTCCATTTTTATTTTACGGTTACCACGTTACATTTGATTTTTATGCATGCATGCATTCAGTGTTGCCTGGAGTTTGCTTCTCAGATGTACAAGCCCAGGCAGAATAACACCAGCCTAGGGGATAGACAGAAGACACAGGAGACAAGGATGCAGTCTTTATTAAATTCACAGCAGGGGGTCCCCACAGCTAATTCCCTAGGTCTCCACACTGGAACCTGTACCCCCATGTCTGCCTGTCAGTTGGGCATGTTTCTGGAAAGTTACCAAACTGCCAGCAATGAGGGCAGCTGTTTTAAAGGCGGTATCAGCAGTGGGAAGGAAGTGGCAAGATCAGTCAAAACCCAGGACAGGACATCTGGGGTACAATCATGAGACTAAGGCAGTTATCATCCCAGAAAGTCCATCTTTTTCAGTTAGGTTGGTCCTCAGCCAGGCACTGAGTCCACTTTCAAGGTTGGGCATAGGTCGTGTTCACACACAGGGTTTGTTAAATTTATGTAAATATGTGGTACTCAGGCACGCCAAATCACTTTTATTATTTGACATTTTTTTTTAACTTTTTAAATATTTGATTGTAGTAACTTTGTTTTACAAATTAAACTCATGCGTGTGGATTCCCCATATGTGTGGTTTCCCCAGATATATGGCAATACACCCTGGCCTCCACCAGATCACTAAGTGTTCTTTAGTATTATCCAGTGGACTCCACCACCACTTGTCCCCCTCCCACCCCTGTCCCATTCCCTATTGGTAACCTCAGTTCTATTTCAAATGTCCAAGGGTTGGTTTTGTTTCCTCTGTTCCTTTGTCTATTCACATTCCACCTGAGTGAGATCATCTGGTATCTTTCTTCTTTTGACTTGTTTCACTTAGCATAATCCCCTGTAGATCCATCCATATTGATTCAAATGGCAGGATTTCATCTCTTCTCAGGGCTGTGTAGTATTCTATTTTATATATGTACAATATATGTCTCCATTCATCTGATGCTGGGCACTCAGGTAGTTTCCAGTTCTTAACTATTGTGACTAGGGCTACAATAAATATGAGAGGGCATGTATCTCTGCAGATGGGCGCTTTTGTATCTATTGGGTAAATACCCAGAAGTGGGATGGTGGGATCATTTGGGATTTCCATCTTCACCTTTCTGAGGACTCTCCACACTGTTTTCCATAGAGGTTGCACCAATTTGCACTCCCACCAACAGTGTAAAAGTTCAGCATTACTTTTTGATGATCTATCCATTTTAACTATTATATGGCATTTTCTTGGATAAATATATTTTTCTTTTCTCTTTTTTACAGATGGACATTTGGATTATTTCCACTTTTTTGCTGTTGCATAAAATAGATCCTTGTACAAGGTTTCCTTGTGCATATGTGCATACATGTCTTTAAGATACATGCTACGTCAGAGAGTAGGAGTATTAATATTTGCTGGAATATCCCAGTTTGCACCATCAATAGCAGTGATGAGTTCTCTCTGTTATATATCCTCAGTAACACTAGATATGATCAGACTCCGATCGCTATACCATGTGAAGTATGTGAATATAATTCACATTTCCCTGACATCTTTTCATGGTTATTAAATCTGATTTCCTCTTCTGTGACCTGCCCATTTTTCTTTTAACAAAATTGATATTGGACATTTTTTTCTCTCAATGATGTGTACATCTTTCAATAGTCACCTCTGCTTACTTAACTGGTACAAAGGTTGCAGTGCCTTCTCCTAAGTTGACACTGGTCTTTGTTTATGGGGGTTTTGTCCTTTAGGTTTTCATTTCAATGAAGTCAAATTTATCCATCTTTATGATTTCTGCTATTTGTAATATGAACACTTGATATTACTGGAGTCATTTTAAGATAGGGTCAAGAGCAAGCCACTAAGGAAAAATAACTTCATATCCACTTAAAATTGGGCCGAGACCCTGCACATTCCAAGAATCCAGCAAGAATAATCTGTTTGAAAGGACTGATAGTGAATGTTTACCTTCTTTCACAGTGTAACCCTCCCCTGGCTACTACCACTCCCATCACTTCCTCTTCCACTACCCCATCATTCTTCTTCAGTCAGAATCCCCAGTCTTCGGCCCCCATAACACATTTCTAACCTGAACTGTGCTCTCTGAATTCTTTGATCCCAAGTAAACTCCTTTGCCTTTTTAATGAACTCTTCCTTTCTTATGCTAACAATATCTTGCTAAAGAAATTCTTCCCTCACCTGAGATCATTAAGAATTTTTTTCTTTTCAAATTTTATAGTTCAGTTTTACATATTTTTTTAATTCAGTTATTGCTAGGTATAGTGACAGTACTGATTTTTATACAGCAATCATATCCCAAAGACTTGCTGAATTCTTATTCTAATATTTTGTCTGCAAATTCTCCAGGATATTATTTTTAAAACATTTTTAGTGTAGCAACTTTGTGTTATGACATATAAGTTTCAGATGTGTATCACTAAAAATCAGCTTCTCTATACCCTAAATTCACCACTTCCACCCTGCATCATACAATGAACCCCTTTGACATGATTTGCCTAAGCCCTTTCCCCTGTCTCTCTAGGATTTCTATGTTAAAAAAAAAAACAAAACTTAGGTTAAGCAAACACTGACATTCAAATTTTTATTTAACATTGCAACCTTTGCTTAATTAACTTTTAATATGAAAAGAACACAGAAGAATCTATCATTTGTCCTTAGAATTCCCTACTTTGTGACAACGCTGATTCTATCCTTATTCCTGTAAATTGTCAATTAAATCTAGACCCCTTGGTTGGCTTTGTTTTTGCAAGAATACTTACTCGCTACTTCCTTGCAGCTTATCAGGAGGCACATAAATTCCTATTACCCCTCTATTAGAGTTATAAAGATTTATCACTGAGTTCATGTTTTTTCCTTTCTAAGTCTTAAAACCTTCCCCACCTCCTTATTTTGTTGAAATGGTAAAGACTTCCAGTACAATTTGAAGGTAGAGGCAAGAGTAGGCATCTTTTAACTTCCCAACTTTAATGTGAATATTTTAAGTTTCACCATTAAAAAATATTTTTCTGTGCTTTTTTTCTAATACAAGGAAACTTTTTGTAAGGGAGACTAAACAAACAAGTCTACCCAGTGTCTTGTCTCAATGGAAAATTTCAGCAGCAACAGCCCTGGTCAGCTGGAACCCACATCCCAGATGCATGGGAAGATGAAAAATATCCTGCCTTCCAACAACGCAAGACTCCTCCCCACCCACAAGCTACATGAGAAACAGCTATGTGAGAAAGCATCTTGCAACCACCCACCTGTCAACTTCACCCAGCCTTATAAACACATATAAACTCCAATCCCTGACAATATGGGGCCAACTAACATACCAGAGTCTGGCCCCTCACCTCCCTTGGGGAGTGAATAAATCTATCACTTGCTCACTCTTGAATTTTCACCCCCACATTCCAGCCATCCAGCTGTGAAATCCACCTTTCGTTTATTTTCAGTTTTCAGAGAGTAATTTACTGTGGTCCTAGATTTTTTTATATATACTCTGATTAAGAAAAGTCCCTTCCATTGTAGTTACTATGCCTGTTTTGAGTCTCTAACGTGCTTTTTCTTTTTAAGCTATGAATATTGAATGTTATTGAATCTTTTTTTTTTTTCTTTTATTCTTTACTTGCTTTCAACTTAAACCCTTGAGACAAAAAGGAATTCTGACAGGTTTTGGTCTGGAGAGGACTCTGGTTTCTGGCAGGGTCTCCTTTGACCAGTAAGACTCCATGGTGCCAAGGTAATGAGCCAGCCAGGACAGTGCACCCTTCTAGACATGGCAACACCCACTAAAAGCTGCTCGATACTGCTTCCAAGGCTGAGCAGGGCCTGACCTCCCGAGGTGAGCCATGGTCAAGGTGTGCACCAGTGGAGACAGCAGAAACATGAAGTGAAACAGTGCACAGTGCACCTGGCTGGGGAGGGGGCAGTCTGAGGGCCCCAGGCCAACTGCTGCTGCATAGCTGAGCTGTGTCTAACTTCAGAGAATTCTAAATTTCAACAGGGTCCTCCAGGCCTTTTGAAGATCTATTTGTCAAGCTAAGAGACTAAAACATTTTGGCTTTGGTAGCTTGATTTATGTAAGCTGCTCACTGTATTATCTAGAATTCTGCCTACAATGGGTGCTCAGTAAATACTGAGTTGGCAGTTGTACATTTCAAGTGTTATTTTCTCTGCCAGTGGTGACCGCACACAAAACAGCTGCCACCGAACTTTTACCTACCACTCCAACAAGTTCATATGGCTCAACTTGCTCTTAAACAGCTTTCTAAAATATCAGGCAAAGAAGTAAACGGATATTATAAAAATTCAGACAGAAATGGAGTTTATATGAAAATGGGAATATCATATGAAAGCCCAAGCCTACAGGCTCTATGTCGAGATTTTTAGTTTTAAAGAGAGAAAGTGGGAGGAACAGAAGGAAGCAGTTTTAAGGAAAAGGAGGAAGCACCTTCACTTCTTTTTGCTTGTTCACCCACCAAGACCAGGGATATCCATGGCATCCCAGCCGCCTGAGCTACCAGGGCCCACCAGCATTATCTGCCAGAATCATCAACAGGCATGCGCTGGCAACACTCAGCCTGTGGCTAGAGAAGTAACCAAAACAACAAAAGTGCATCCTTATCCTTCAAAATGTTTCTTTTCCTTCTTTTTAAAAAAAAGAAAAATTATTTCTACATACTTTAAAACTTAAGCCTTTTTTAGAGGACCAATATATTCTTTCTTTTGCATTTAATTCCCATTTGGGTACTTATGTACATTTAGACACTCATGTAAACAGACAAAATTTATTAAGAATATGGACTAAAATAGGTTCAGTCCCCATACACCCAAGGACCCGAGTTCTAGATCCAGGGCCAGGGGGTACCACCAAAATGAACAACTAAATAAAATAAATAAAGTGCTTCTTCCTCCTCTTTCTTCCTGCCTGCCTGCCTCTGCTCACCTTCATTTCTGCCTGTACCTTTCCTTTAAAAATGCTTCTTCCTCCTCTCTAGAAAAGACAAAACTATATTTCTCTCTATTAGCTAATTCTGATTTCATAGTTCATATAGTTCAAGTATCTAATTTCAATTCTAACTATCAGGCTAAGGAAGTAATTGATAGGTAGTTATTCACATTTTTTTTTTCTTCATCATTAGAAACATAGCCAACATTAACAGATTTAAGTAGATTAAGTTATCTGAAACATGCTTTTCTAAGTTTAGTCAGTGTTTTACTAATGATCTCGTCCTTCTATATTTCTGGAAAAAATCCACACATACATAGCCTTGCTACTCCCTAAGAAAAAATTAAAAATTTCTGTGTAAACAATGTTTCACATTTCTAGAAATAAAAGAATATCTTAGTTTCCAATTTGTATGCATCAGTTTGTCTACCCAGACCTTAAAGTCACATTAGCATTCAAAATATCAGAACTTTAAACAATACACGACACAGGGGCGCCATGGTGGCTCAGGAGTCGAGCCCACATGTGGGGTATAGTCCACGTACAGCCCAGGACCCAGGGTCTCCGCCCAGGTTTGCAGGGGACAACTAAAATAAACCAGTAAATAAAGTGCTTCCTCCTCCTCTCTTCTCTTCTTTTCTTTCCTGTTTAAAAAAAGTTTGTGTGTATGTGTATATATAGACATATATACACATACACACATAAACAATATATATAACACATAAAATCTGGTTTTAAAAGATTTTAACATCAAATAAAGTACAGCTTACATGATTAAAAAGTTGGATTCCCATGTACTGTGTTCTACTTAGCATGGGAACGAAGGGGCCATGTCCAAGTCACACCTCATCACAATCTTCTCACATTCCATATGAAAAGTCCAGGCCTAGCAACAACAGTGTGCCCTGAATGACAGGCACCTTCAGCAAGCTTCTTTCCAAACTCCCAAAGTCAAAAGCTCATGCTTTTCTTGTCTGTGGTCCCCAAACCGGCAGCGCTTTCATTTCATCCACTCTGTTCTTGTGCACTTGAAAAGCAGGCGTCACCCAGCTCCCACAGGAGCACTGCTCCCCGTGCCAACGGAAAGACCCCAGCTTGGCACCGCATTTGGGGCAAAGAAGCTGAAATAAAGAAAATGAGCAGCTTCATTCATCCACGCTTAAATAATTATCCTCAACATTAGGGGACATGAACAGTTCCAATCTTCAAGGAATTCAGTATCTAACCAGGAGGTAAAATGCCCTTGAATCTGCTAACAGATGGTGGACTCTTACAAGGGGACGTGAGAAAAAACCCGCTAATTTCAGTGTGAGAGGAGAGAGGCAAAGACACAAATGGAAGGTCAAGGATGTGCTATATGTGTTGGCTTTTAAATCTTTCTGCAAGTTAAGATTTCTAGCTAAACTCATCACAGCTAAGGGACAGGAAAGTCCCTGGGGGCCTCCTGTTCTCTTACTGATACTGACAGTGCTTAAGTTAGGCCTCAGGTTCTGGGGCTATTTATAAACAAACTGATACTCCAGTTAGCAGTTTCATTAAGTCCAAAAAAAGCTTAGTAAGTCTATTGTCTCTTTTTCTAATGTATTTATAACAGTATTTTACATTTAGTTCTTTAATTTTTAAATGGTATGAGGTAAGGGATTATGTGCTCATAGAATTAACCTTACAAATCATTAAGACAAAACCCACAGAAGGTGCAGCCTGATGGCCTAGCGGTCTAGTACCCCTGGGAGCAGTCCCACATACATCCCAAGGTCCCCAGGGGAACAGCCAATGTGAACAACTAAATGGAAATGAATAAACTGCTTCTCCCTCCTCTCTCTTCCTGCCTGCCTACATTCCTGCCTGTGCCTTTGCTTAAAAAAAAAAAAAACAAGAAAAAAAAAAAACCAAGAAAAATGGACCAAGGATACAAAGGAAATTTACAGAAAAAGAAACTACAAGTAGCTGATAAGACATAAATATCCTCATCAGTGTCATAGAAATTCAAATGAAAACATTTAGGATTAGCATTTTTCATCTCACTAATTGACAAAGCTATCAATTTTGCAATACCCACATGTCAAGGGCCTGAGAAAATGCCTGCAATGGTGATGAAATGGTGAAACAGTGGTGAAATGCTGTATGTGAAGGCATTTTTAATGCCAACCTGGAACATTAGTAATATTGATAGTGTCTGCTCTAAGCTAAGAGTTCCACTTTTAGGTATTTTCTACAGGAAATTTTCAAGTAAGTGTATGAAGAGGTATGTACAATGACCTAGCATCTTTCACAAAAATGACTCTATCTTGTATTTTCCAGGTTAAATAAATGCAGGAAATCACAAAAGAAAAAAGTAGGTAAAGTGACATCATTGAAATCAAAATCCATGGGAAGTACCTGCCAGTAGGTATGGGGTCTTTTGAGGGTGAGTGATGAAAATGGTATGGCTGCAAAATCTTTGTGAATATATAAAATCAATGAATTGTATAGCTTACTTTAAAAACTTTAAATAAGTTATTATACTGTAAGTGAAATGTATCTCAATAAAGCTGTTTCAAAAGCAACCCTGTCTAAAAATCAGGATTTGAGCACAGGGTACCACTTTCTAGCAAGACACTAATATAAATCAAGCTTCTCATATATAAAATAAGAAAATATATGCTCTACTATTTTATAGTTATTAGTCTTCAAACGAATAATAGTGAAAGGGTTTCATAAAATATTCATTATAGTGTGCCCTGGTGGCCTAGCAGTTTAGTACACTGGGCGCAGTCAATGTACATCCCAAGGTCCCCAGTTCAAGACGTAGGCCTGGGGAACAATCAGGGTGAACAATTAAATAAATAGCTTCTTCTTCCTCTCTCTTTCTGCTCACCTTCATTGCTGTCTGCTACCTTTTCTTTAAAAAAAAAATTAAAATATTCATTATACAAACTTTATACAACCCACACAAACTTTTACAATTATTCAGATTAGTGATATCTCAGATTAAGAAAATTTTAGATTAATATCCAGAAAACCTACATGATACTCACGGAAGCTACACTCTTTAGAATTAACAGGAAATAATCAAGTATCTCACAACAAACACACTAATTGAAAGATCAGGAAAAAGAGATACAAAGCCAAAAGAAAAGAAACAATGTTTAAATCTTGATTTGCTTCGTTTGATTCAAAGTTCCAGTTTGTTAACTGTATTCTGGTTAGTTTGTTATTCTCTTATTTGAAAAAATTAAAAAGTCTCAAGATGAATTAACTTAAAACAACAGCTCTCAACCAAAAGTGGCTCACTATTTTAGATCTGCTTGTTTTTATTTCTGATAGATTCTTATCAACACTAGAAAGATAAAATCTTCAGAAAGAAAACAGTCAAGATGGAGTAAGACACAAGATAAAATATAGTTCAAAATGTAAGAAGGGGGATGCCCTGGTAGGGTGGCGGTTAGGTTAGCCACCTCTGGAAGAACGCTGTCCATGTACTCTCCAAGGACCCTACTTCAAGTCCTGGATTAGGGGGAGAAAACAATGTGAACAACTAAATAAAAATAGAATAAAATGCTTCTTCCTCCTCCCTCTTCCTGCCTGCCTGCCTACTCACTGTCATTCCTTCCTGTCCCTTTCCTTAAAAAAAAAAAAAAGTAAGAAGGAACATAATATAGATGCGATAAATGAAGTTGTAGATAGTAAAATGTGTTCTCACCTGTCCATCCATCACTCCCAACAATGAGGTCTCCATCCACTGAACAGGTTCAATGAAATAGGATGTGCACTGAGCCCGACTCCCTTTGGTAAGAGCCAAAGATGGTGCTGTTCTCTTGTGAGCAAAGGCTACAGGCCCACTTCCTTCATTATGATCCAAGATACTAGAACTTCGAAATAAAGAGCGCCTGCAACCCCCAAAGAAAAAGTAATGACTTCCAAAACGATGAAAAAAACAGTATGAGATTACAGTATTTCTCATTACGCTAATTTTATATGGACAACTCATAGAAGCAATTTGCTTACTTTTACTTCTAAGAATTTAAATTCTTCTTGAAATCAGATATGAATTGGAAATGTCTGTATTATTCAATCACTCAAATTCTTCCTACAAGAGATTTAGGGAACTGAAACATTCAGTCATTATCATCTACTGAGACAAAATAAAATCTCCAGAGGATACAAAATACGTTACCTGCACTTTCTACATTTGTAGAGAATCTCATCATTCTGTCCTTGTGAAATGGTGTTTGGGTCAACAGCAAAGAGTTCCTGAGGTAGGTTCTGCAATTCTACAATCACGAGCACGTTTTCAGATAAAATTTAATGTCAAATTGAGGCAACACATGCTCACTTCAGAAATTAAAACCAAAAACCACCTCCCAAGCTAGACAGTCAGGATGAGGTAGGAGAGCAGTGGGCCAGCCGTTGGATTCTACGCGCAGACTGCCTGAGATCAAATTGCAGCCCACACTAACACACCATGTGGCTTTGAAAAGTTTTCTCTGGTCAAACCACCATGTCAAAAGGAAATAACAGCATCTATCCCATGAGATTGCTGCAAAAGGGAACAAAACACCTGCCGCCTCTAGAAAGGACCAATTCTGCGCACCTGGGTACCTCTCTGTAACCTTCTGTAAGCGGTACTGCTTGTAAATTGCACTGGAGGTATCTACTTCACATTCCATTGCCTGATACAGCCTCAGTTGCCACTCAAACCCCTCATTCATCCTGTAAATACAGAAATATATAAAGTTGTTTAAATAAAGCTACATCCCCAAAGCAGAACTCTTTGTTATAACAAGCACTCACTTGGCCTGTGGTTTGATGGTCTGGAGACTTTCATAGGCTTTTTCAAAGGTCAAGTGGTCAGTCTTCATTATAAAAGCAGTCATTACCGCCACACTTCGACTGACTCCTGCATGACTGAAAAGGGACACCTTTAAAGTAAAACAGCAAAGAGCACCAATTAAAGAAGACAATTCCTGTCCCTATTAGTGATAAAATTCAGGTCAACTTCACTTGTGCTTCTTCTACTTAAGCAAACCCTTTGCTCTGAAATACTGCCAAAGTATAAAAGAATTGTCCTTTCTTTCTTTTGCACTCTGAACCATGTGCCTGTATTACCTATCCCAAAATAATTATAACAATTTTCAATTTTTTATTATAGCTTTGAAACAAATGCATACTCCTTTTCTCTTGGCATTTCAGGTCCCAGAGGTCTCTCCGTGCTTTGCCTAAAGATTTAGAACATGTGTTGGCTAAAGTACACTAAAATACAGTTAAACTTCCCTTATTATACTCCAATCTGGCCACATAGGACTACGTAGGAATTTCCAAAATTGCTTACTAGAGTCTATCCCTTCTTTCCCCTGGGGATAACTTGTGGCCCCTTTATGTCCTAACCAGTTTTTCGTAGCCAGTTCTCCCCTCCATCGACCACACGCAGTCCCAGACATCTGCTCTCCCTCTGACGCTGGAATAAGCCACATCTTTGCTCATCTCAGAATTGCCACCCTTTCTAGTCTGCTTCTCAAGACCTTTACGTTCCTAGTGCTGGACTGGTTATTTATCTGATAATCCTCCACTTTCACCGCTCCCACAAGTTTCTGCAAAATTAACCAAAATGTGTATGAGCGAATGAAGAGGCCCTCCTCCCGCCCCCGGCTGGGACACACACCTGGACCCACGCCTGTCACCGGAGAAAGGGAGCTGTGGGCCGTCCCCGCGGTCCGCCCCCACCCCAAGTCCCGCCTCGGTGCAGTGGACACGGTCCCTCTGCAGCCTCTCACCAGTGCACCAGCGCCGCGCGACCCTCGGCGCGGGCCTGGCCGAGGAAGGCCGCGCACCGGTCCAGGTGGCTGAGCAGGTCGGTGTCGGGCCTGTCCAGCGCAGGGACGAAGAGGTTCAGGACGCCCTGGGCTCCCGCCCGCGCCGGACCCGGCTCCGAGTCCACCGTGAGCACCGCCGTGATGCCCGCCTCCCGCAGGCGGTCGGGCTCGGCGGCCTCTGCCCCGCCCAGGAACAGTCCAGGCCGCACTGCCAGCAGCGCCCCGGCCGCTCTGGCATCGGCATCGCGCCCACCTGAAGCCTCCAACATGGCAGCCCTCAGGCTGGACCGTGGGTTACCACCGAGCGTGCGGCCAGACCGTCCTCCACTGGGGCATCACAGAGCGGCCGGCCAGAGCGTCCTCCCGCAGCACCAAGAGCGCGCCCCGCCGCTCGGAGGACCGCATCAACTCGGAAAAGGGGGAGGATGACGGAAGCGGCGCCCCTTTCTGTCCTGCAAGCTCTTCTAAATAGGTGTGGAAGACAAATGTCCCCAGACAAGGACTGCCCAGGTTTTTACTGTGGAGGCTTTCTGCGAAGGCGCAGAAGGAGCAACTGGACTCAAATTCGAATGATCACTGCACCATAAATTTAAATGTTATAATGCAATGTTACTTCACTAAAATTTTTGTAAATTGAATCTTTGCCTTCAAGGAACTTAGAGAAACGTTGGGGTGAAAGATAAGTAAATAGCCTAATTAGTGTTGTGATAAAATCCAGGAGGAGTTATAAGGGAGCACATGGGGGTGGGGTGTATCTAACCCTAATGGAAGGTGAGTGATTGGATGGCCTCCCAGAGGAGGTGATGCTTGATTTAAGTCTTGCAGGTGAGATTTTTGTCAAGCAAAAAGGAAGGAAGGAGAAAAGAAGTTCTAAGCAGGACTGGTGATGTCTACAAAGGTCAGAAGTGTGAATGTACTGCGGGGAGTGGTGGGGTAAGGCTGGAGATGGTGTCCTCTGCAGAATACAGGAAAGGCGGGATGGCCAGATCATGCGAGAATCATGTCTTGCACAGAAATTGACCTTGTTCTTAAGGACTGTTCATACTGACAAAGACGTTTAGGCATCAGCATAATACAACTGAGGCTGCTCCCTGGGCCAGGGGAAACAACTAAAACAGATAAATACATTTGCTTCCTTCTTCTCTTCCTCCTTTCAAAATGCTTCTTCCTCTCCCTTCCTTCCTCTCTTGAAAGAGAGAGAGAGAGATTAATGAACCTAGCTGGGCATGGGCTGGGGAGTCCAACACGAGAGACAGCTTATCCAGTTAAGAGAGAAGCAGTCGTGGAGTCAGGGATAACAAGGGTCTAGGGTACTTAGCAGAGGGAACAGAAAGAAAGGGAATGTGCATAAGAGCTATTAACAGGATGGGAGAGAAGGCTTTAAGATTTAAGTGGGTACTGGAGATTAAAAGGGGGGCTCAAAATGACTGGTTTGGATGAGTGACTGGATGATGGCTTCATTCACCAGGAGAGAGGGGAAAGAGAAGGATGGCCCACTGGAGGGAAATCTGTTGTGGGACATTTGACTCCAACTAAAGACAACTGTTGGACACTCAGAAAAGAGATCCAGTCATCATATGAGTAAACGGAATGGGTGAGATTGTCTAGGGTAAGAATATAAGAAAAGGTGATGAAGGAATTGAGAGGTTTCTGGAGAAAAATAAGATGTAAAGGACAGGGAAGTGAGAGGAAACTGAGTTGCAGTCAAAAAATGATAAGGATAAACTGATGTCTCAGAAACCGAGGATGAGTGGGTACCACCAGGAGGTCAAAGGGGTGAGAACTTCAAGTTCCCCTGGGTTTTGTTTTGTTTTTTAATTTTAATTAATTATTTTTATTTTTACACATTAAAATAAACTCATATATAAAGGTTCCCCTTTCCTCCTATATATGTCAACACACCCTGCCCTCCACCAAGTCACCAACTGTTCTTCACCATTGTCCAGTGGGCTCCGTCACCACATAACACTCCCCTCCTCAGCCTCCCATTCCATTCCCTATCTTTAACCTCAGTTCTATTTCAAGTGTCCAAGGGCTGGTTTTATTTCAACTGTTACTTTCTTATGTTTACTCACATCCCACCTATGAGTGAGGTCATCTGGTATCTATCTTTCTTCTTTTGACTTATTTCACTTAGCATCATCCCCTGTAGTTCCATCCACGTTGATTCAAATGACAGGGTTTCATCTCTTCTAAGGGCCGTGTAGTATCCCATTGTGTATGTGAACCACATCTTCTTTATCCATTCAGCTGATGCTGGGCACTTAGGTAGTTTCCACTTCTTAGCTGTTGTGAATAGGGCTGCAGTAAACATGGGGGTTCATAAATCTCTACGAATGAGTTTTTTTCTATCTTTTGGGTAAATACCCAGAAATGGGATGACTGGATCATAAAGGATTTCACTCTTCAACTTTTTGAGAAATCTCCAAACTGTTCTCCATAAGGGTTGCACCAATTTGCTATCTCACCAACAATGCGAAAGTGTTCCCTTTTCTCCGTATCCTTGCCAGCATTTGTTGTTTCCAGACTTTTGGATAATAGCCAGTCTCTCAGGTGTAAAGTGATACCTCATTGTTGTTTTGATTTGCATTTCCCTGATAACCAGGGAGGAGGAACATCTTTTCATGTGCCTCTTAGCCATCTGTGTATCCTCTTTGGAAAAATGTCTGTCTGATTCTTCCTCCCATCCCCTGGGTTTTAACAGTCACGAAGGCCCAGCATCCTTGGTGAGAGCAGTTCCAGGGAGGTTGTTGAAGTGGGATTCAGGAAGGGGGCCTGACGGTGCAGTTCAAGGAGGACATGGGAAGCAGATAAATTCAACTAGTGTTTCAAAAAGGAGAGAAAGATGGGTCCCTGGGCAGTTGGATATGTGGATTGATGTTAGGGACAGCTGGTTGCCAAAGAACTGTTTTTCAGTGCTCTCTGAACCTGAACGCCCTAAAGGTCTTATCTCTCAAAACATATGTTGTAACTGCTTCGATGTATTGGCGCTTAAAGTATTTGCTGTATTGCTTTTTGAAGTTGTTTTTCTTTTTGAATTGACCTATCCTTGTAATCCTGTGAATGACGTAGGGATCTGCATCAGTGCTGTTACTTCCGCATATCTTCCCCGCTATATAAGACGCGTGTGTGACTAAGAGTTTGAGACAACCATGAGACATTAAAGAGCTGAACATCAAACTTTCGTGTGTGTCGTCTCCACTCCTCGCGTCCCCTGACCCTCCAGATCCCGCCTCCCCTCTCGGGCCGAACAGACGTTGACTGACCTGCGGGCCGGGTCAGATTGAGGGAGGTTTTTCCTTTTTTTTTAACAGGAAAGATTTAAACTTTTTAAAAGGTGCAAAAGACAAGGAGAACTTGATACAAATGAAAAAGGAGTCCTGAATGAAGTGGGGGAGACAGGTGGAGAGTCAGTATTTTCCACGATGACCAGAGAAAGGGCGAAGAATGGGACAGGAAGACGTTGGAAGTGTGCTCCTTGGGCGGTGTCCATCCTCTTGGTGCAGAATTCATTGTGTATACTCAGCGTGAGGACAGGGTTGAGAAGAGCCAGCTGAGGACCATTTTCAGAAGAGAGTAAAGAACATAGAGAACACAGGTGGAAGTGGACCTGCAGGATCAGGCAGCCGAGGGCCTGGTCAGCCCCGCCAGAGTTGAGATCAGAAATAGAAAAGGCTTCTGGACAGGAAAGCTCATGCCCTGCATGCTCCAAAGCATGTCTTCAGGATGGTCAGTCCTGGGAGATGACCTCTGAGCCTCTGGAGAAAGTGCATTGGGTGGCCTGAGGCCTGGGGCCAGGCTGTCAGCCGGACCCCTAGGAGACTGGTCATGGGGTGGTCACAAGGTCTATCCACAGTGCTGCCTGCCCATGTGACTGGCCCCCATAGATGCCTGGACACCTCCCCATGGGCTGTCACCATGGCTGGAGCATGAGACATGTCCCTGTGGCCTTCATGTGCAGGGGACCACTGACAGCTTGTACCCACTTTTCTAGACACACACCCCCAGCCCCCTCTGTCTTTTCCCTTTGCCGGTTTTAATCTACATGTATGGCAGCTCTTCTGGGGTCTGGGCCGCCTTCTGCTGAGTCAGTGGACCTGGAAGTTACCCCAGTGCAGCTTCCACTGCTTAGAATAGTGGACGCTGGAAACATCCCAATGGCAGGTCATGAGTTGGTTAAATAAGTTCGCTTATCTACTCAATAGGCAGCTACTTTTAAAAAATAACGACAGTTGTTGATGATAGTTATGTTATAAGCAGCCTTTTTTAAAACAGGTTTACAAATAGAAAGTATGTCCATATATATGCAAAAAGATATATATCAAACAGTTAGCTGGTTATTTCTGGGAACTGACATGAGACAGATGTATATGATAGGCTCTATATATTTTTCCTGTGTAATTTTTTGTTTAAAGAGAGGAAAGCAGACAAGTGTGAAGGAAGAGAGAGAAAGAAGCATTTTTATTTATTTATGTATTCACTTTTTCACTTTGTTCACTTTGGTGGTTTTCCCAGCTCGGGTCTCAAACCTAGGTCCTTGGGCTTTACATGGTCTTTGCCCCAGCCACGGACTTAACACCTGAGCCGCCAGGGCTCGCTTCTATGTAGTTTTTATTTTTTAACCAATATCGTTAAATATATTCAAAATTACAGGTATTTCTATTCTGGAGGCGGGGGAGAGAAGAAAACTATTCAGGGTTCATTTGTGCATTTCATTAGGGCTTTCTAATTATTCCCTCAGTATTATCAGTATTACCAGTTGTCTGTCAGAGGTGATTGTTCCTTCATCAGCTCTTTGCAAGCTCCTACAAGGATGGAATAGAAGGAACGTCCGACCCGATACTGTAGTTGCGCTGGTGGACACTAGGTGGCGCCATATGCCCTCTGACCGGATCTGAATTTTGTTTTTGTTTCTGTGGTTTAAAGGGAAGATGCTGGCAGGAATGTAGGCAGGACAGAGAAGTGGTAGGGGCTGGAAGAGAGAGGGGGAAGAAGCACTTCGTTCGTTTTATTCAATTGTCATCTTGGTTGTTCCCACCAGCCCCAGGACATGAACTCGGGTCATTGTGACTTATATTGACTGCATCCACTGCCTCTCCCCCAGGGTGCACCCAGATGCATTTTGTGCCCCTTGAACTAGGGAGAGTTGAAGACAGCTTGCAAGCTAAGCAGGCTGTGAAGCTGGGAAGTAAAGGCTGTCTTTAGAAAGGGAGCTGGGGGCCTAGCTCTCAAGGAGAGGAGAGGCTCTCTGTCCTTCAGCAGGCAGACAGACGGTGCTCACACAATTTCTCTGCTCATTTTGTCACCAGCAAACCTGCAACTTTGATAAATACGGATTCAGCAAAAATTCTTTTGTTTGCTAAAAGAACACCAAGTATGGGGCAGCTTGCATTTTGAGAAGACACCCACACAGCATGTCCACCAAGGATAGACATCACCCAACTTTCTCAATCTTGGCTGTTTCTCAAAATATGCTGGAGTCTAGAGCAAAGCCATGTGCACAGTGTACCATTTTCCTTTTTAAAATAATTAAACACTAACTATGTGCTGTAAGCGCACATCTGTGCTGAGCCAGGAGCAGGGAAATATCCCCTCTTCGCCCTGTCATTTCCCCATCATGGTCCAAAGATCAGTTCCTCTTTCTGTTCCCAGCCTGCCACCCAGCCCTACTTGCGGTGAATTTTCAGTAAATGTCTGCAAATTTTGTCCTGAATGGGATTTAAGATCAAAGACTGTCGTGAAGATGCACTTGAGATCCACATTGTGCCCCCGCCCCCATGAGAATGTTGGACAAAAATATAAATGAGTGATAGTAACCTAACCCTACTATTGTCTGTGTTGGTGAGTAAAAGGTGGGCGCCTGTAAAGGGATGCTTGGCACTGTCTTTGGGGCACAGCCTGAAGCCAGTCCCACCTGATCTGAATCCTGAGCTGCATCACTACCTACCAAGTGGTGATCATACGCCTCTAGAAGGTTCTCTGGTTTCTCTAAGTCTCAGTTTCTGTGTCTTCCTTTTTTTTTTTTTAATAATGATATAGCCGCACTGCCAGGCTGTGATATGACCTGCAACATGGGTCGCATGTGGGAGAACGAGGGACCCAGCCAGGCCCTGCAAAGCTGAAGTGGCCAGTAGTGGGGAGGCTGTGGAACAGGGAGGACTCACGAGCGAACTAGCCAGCCCAGCAATTCCGTGAGGACTAGGGGTCGTGGTTCGGCCACGGCTGCATTTGAAGTCCACTTCATAAATTAAGTCTATCTTTGGAAGGCTGCGTCATCCCTCCCACAGGGCCCTGTGTGGACATTCCCAGGACAGCATTGCAGGCTCCTCCCCAGAGATCCGAATGCAGTGAAGCACCCCATTGCTGGAGACAACTGTGTCCCCATCCTCCCTGCTCCCTGCTGTGTCCCCGGTGTTTGCCAACTCATTGCCTAGGGCCTTCCTGAGAAGCCAGGGCCAGGATTGCCTGGTGACATCTGGCTTGGGCTCTCGGTTCCTTCTTTTGGTTCAAGGGGTTATGGTAAACAGAGTCAGATGACAGTCACTAGTCCCATCCGGGGCTGCTGATGACAGTCTGCGCATCCCCTGTCTGTCCCCTCCTCTCCTGGCAATCCGGACCATGACCTGGGCTCTTGCTGCCTAAACCCAGTCCAGTGTGTGGTCAGGGAAGGGGCTCGGGCCTCATAACAAAGGTGGGAGCTTTTCCCCAGATTCTGGACTTGAGTTCTGTTCCGTTAAGTACTGGTCACACCACACAGGCATCTGAACTTCCATGTACCCATCCAAAGAGACCAAGCAAATATACCTGTGACATTCCCTGGAGGATTTTAAGTCACAGATATCAGAAATCCTATCAATATTTGATCGGTCCCAGAACACTCCCAAACCCTTTAAAGTGGTGTTTCTTGTCCCTCCATTTTCTGAGTGAGCTTCATCGTCTCACTCTCTGAAGCCACATTTCATCGCCCACTCCCACCGATAATCTTGCTGCCCAGATCTCAGCCTTAGAACTGAGAAGCCATATGGGCCCTTTACACACATCCCAGCTGTTAGGAGGAAACACTCTTAAAAGGCCTCCTCCCGTCCCTTCATTTTATCTCTGTGTCAAGTTCTTGCTCAGCCCTGGGGACAAGATAAGTTCCCTAGAGTCCAGTTCCATCAGATGGACAGAGGGACAGGCACCCAAAGCAAGTATGAACCTGACAACTGGGAACGCAGACAAAAGCATCCCTCATTTTGGCTGGAGGAGGCTAGGGGAAATTCTCCAAGAAGGTAGCCTTTAGGTGGGAGCTTTTCCCCAGGTGAAGAAGGTGAGAAAGCTCTAGAAAGACGAGTGGGAGGACCGAGGCAGTGAGGTGACTTCACACAGGACGGCATCCCTTGTGGAGGAAGCACCCCCTTCCAGCTTCCTGGGTCCACAGGGGCGCTGGGACCCCCGGCTCCCCACCGCGCTTAGACCCATCTGCTTTTATACCTCAGGTTCAAACTAGTAAGTTTCCTTCCAAGCAAAGTGGTCACTGCTGGCAGCCTGTGAGCCCTTAGCAGCTTTGTCCACTAGGGGCCAGTGTGGGCTCACCGAAAACTGTCTGCTCTGCTGGCCTGTTTGTTAGGTGGGATGATCTGGCCTAGAGCCCAGAAGTGGTGTCCTGCCTGGGGACACACTGCGCCCTGTCTGTGGGGTCGAGAGGCACTACCCTCGTTAGACTTGGGGAGGAGGGAGGAGGGAGGAGGCCCCACCCCTGCCCAGGGAGGACTCATCACAGCACTGAACCCTCTCCTCTGGGCACTGGCCCCTTATCTCCCTGACTGATGTCAGTGTTTCAGAGTCAAGGACAGATCCTCAACTATTTTCTCGTCAGCTCTGCACATGATGACCTGACTCCAGAATCCCATGTCTCTGGTGTTCGAAATAGCTCTGTTGACATCCTGTCACAAGTGCAGCTGCTTAATTGTGAAAAATAAACCCTGCCTTCCTGCTGATTCTCCCAGGACGTGCCAACCACGGAACAGCAGTCAGATGTGGGTCCTCACGGAGGCCAGAGACGTGAGGCAGCAGAGAAGGGGCTCATAATGCAAGTGGGGAGAAGACAGACCCTCCCGCCCCCAACCAGAGTATCTCTAAGAGCATCTACAAAAGACCTCAGCAGTGCCATTAAATGTTCCAAGAATCGCATTTGTCTGTGTAATCTTAGGCAGGAGTGAGTAGGCGTTATGTCAAAATCAGTTTGCTAAACATAAGGAAAAATGTGCTGATCCAGAGCTGTCCTGAGACACTGAGCTGTCCTCGGGAGGGTGAGGGCCACTCGAGAGTGCCAAGCGCGGCTGCAGGGCCAAGAGGCAGAGACCTTCAGAGGGGATCTCTCTCAAGGAGGGGCTTCTTGGTTCAACTCCACAGCTTTAAGTTCCCCTCTGAAGTTTAAGGGCCTTCAGTTCATTGGAAAGGTGTCCACCTTTGGTCTCCGGCCACACGCAGGGTCACATGTGACTTGTTTTCACTGCAGAGTGAAATTGGCTTTCTCAGATTTGCTGTGTCATCTTAAAGGATCACCACAACAAAAAACTGAGTGGAAGAAGCTTTTCCGGGTCAGGGAAGGGCTACTGGCTATTTTACAGGGTGGTGGGCAGTTGCATCCTGGAGGCAGGCGTCACAGCCTGGCTCTACTGCAGTTCACTCAGAGCCGGCAGACAGTCTGTTTAGAAATTCATGAAGAGGTCAACACAGATAGTAGCCTAAACAATGAGGATTGTTATCAGGACAGACTGAGAAAAGTGCCTAGAATCTGCCTCTGCAGGCTCCAGGAAACACTGAGCAAAGGCCAGTGGAGATTCCTGCCCAAATGCCACACGCAAAATGGCATCACTCATGCCTATGTGGGTGTGGGATGGGGCTGTCCTGTCATTGAGGAAAAGGAAGAGCCAGGTTACTAAGTCAGTATTGACTTTGAGATTGTCCCTCAGGACTCAGGACGTGGGGTTCAGATTCCCAGCCAGGTCTTGCACCACAGCTCTTCCAGGAACTTGTAGGGTGACAAGGGGGTGGGAATGTGTGGCTGTGCCCTGACTGACTCAAGCCTGTGCAGTGGCTCAGATTTCCCCAGAACTCTGAGAACTAACCCCACAGCTGTATTTTCTTCATTCTAAAGTGTAATTTTTAGAAACGAGGTTTTAACATCTGTAGCATAATGGTGCATTGTATTGCTGCTGTCTGGTCATGGTTTTCATGGCTTACAGAAGCTTGGGCGTCCAAATGGAGTGTGAATGCATGTGTGTACGTGTGTGTGTGTGAGTGTGTGTGAGCAGCTGGAAGAGAGTCCCAAGAAGTTTCCCAGAGAAGCCTGAGGGCGGGAAGTTGCAAGAGTTTAGCTACATTCCTCTAGCAGTAATCAAAAGTTAACTAGCTCCCAATCATTGTAAGATCAGCTGCAGTCTGCCAACTGTGGCTTTTACTTTCTCTGGCAGCTTTTAAGATATGTTGCATGACTAATGCTCTTCAGAGGAAAGAAGATGTTACAGGACTGGGAAATGTGATCAATCTGAGTCAAAAAGTAATTTAAAGTCAGACTCCGAATGTGAAAAAGTGTGAGGCATACCTTACCCAATTTGTTTCGCTGATATTTTCCTTGTAACACATATTTGTGATTTTTTTAAGTCTGTTGCTAATGAAATATAAAAGCCATCGTGTGCTCCTTGGCCATGTTTTTCTTTTCCTAGCCCCAATGTCCCTTTAGATCCAGTGAATTGTAGTCATAATACCAGTGTGCTACTTCGAAAGTACTAGACGTGATGCACTCTGGTGGAACAGTAGTTCAGTCTCCCACCTCCGGCCGAGATCACAGTCATGTCTCCTGAAGACCCAGGGCTGACAGAAGCAACCAATATGAACAACTTAATAAAAATAAATAATAGACTTCTTCCTCTCTCTTCCTGCCTTCCTGCCTTGCTCGCCTTCATTTCTGCAGGCACGTTTCTTTCAAAAAATGTAAGAAAGTCCTAGATATTACTTGCATACTCATCTAATCCATCTAGCAAATCTCTAGGGTCGACACTATCTTCTGTCTTACAGAAAAAGAAGCAGAACTTTCGAGGCACACTGTCTTGCTCAAGGCTGCACAGTTGGTGAGTAGCGACGGTGACATTCAAACCCAAGTCTTTGATTCTCCCAAAGTCCTTCCAAAGCAAATTCACTTGACTATGACAACTTAAGGGGCTGCCTCAGGAGCATATTTACTGTTAAGAGAGCAGAGAATGATCATCTCCTGCATCTTTGTAATAAGATTGGCTCCTTTGAACAGGGGAAGATGAAAAAGACAGGATGTCAAGCACTGACTGCAAGCATAGTGGGTAGAGAACTAAGTCAATCTGGGTTGACAGTCAGTTCATCTGGGAAGTTTGTAGAATGGTTATGATCTGGCTTGGAATAGACCTCCATTTGGCGGAAAGCCTGCATTTCATTTGGAAATATAATCAGAAATGCTTTTCCCTGAGTTAACTGCAGACCAACTAGCTAGGAATCAGAGGTTTGCTGGGTTCGGGCAACAAAGAGGGATCCTGATTCTGAATGATGGGCACTGCTGGGCTGCTGCCTGATACAAGTTAGTAATTGTATCAGCATCCACCTGGGCCTCTCAGCTGAGGATGGAGTCAAAGAGTTCCCCGGGTTTAAGAAATACTAGCATGGCGTGCCCTGGTGGAGTGGCGGTTGGATCCACTGCCTCTGGCCGAGCACAATCCACATGCATCCCAGATTTGCGCCCCCCGAGCCAGGGCAACAGCCAAGATACAACTAAATAAAAAGAAACAAAGGTGCTTCTTCCTCTCTCTTCCTGCCTTCATTCTTACCTGCACCTTTCCAAAAGAAAAGAAGAGAAAAAGACATGCAAGAATGAGGACGTGCCCTAGGGACTAGAATGGGACAGAAGCTCTCTCATATGTAGTTAGTGGAAGTTCAAGCCAGTAAAATCTCATTTGACAATGTCTATTAAATTAAAAAAAAAGACTCATATCCTTTGATCCAGTCATTCTGCTTCTAGCAGTTTATCCTACCGATGTGTTCAAATACTTGTGTAAAGATATAAGTGACTCTGAAGATATAGGTGTGTGCATAAAGACATTAAACACAAAAACAGCCAAGTTTGGAAACAATCCAGTCATCCATCAGTAGAAACTGGGAGATGGCATCGCTTGAGGACTCAGTGCCTCTCCTCTGTGCTTCTGAACACCTTGTCAGGTCGTGTTTTAAAATCCCTAGTAAGGAAATAAACTGTTTATTTGTTCATCTCTTCCAGTAAGGAAGATTCATTTTAGAATAATTTCCCTCATTTTGCAGAGGAAGAAGTTTGGGCGCCGAAGTTCTATGCAGCGTCCCCTGGAGGTTGGGAAAGTAACTGCAAAGGTAGTGTGGGAAAGAGGGCGGTTAGTGGGACTGAAGGGAGGGTGAATGATGGGGACTACGCCATGATGGGGACTTTGTTCTTCAACCCAGATCATTTAACTCAGTCGCTTAGGGGAAAAGTCAAAAGTGTAGAACCAAAGTAGAACCTCTTTCCGTAAAGGCAAGATAAGAAACACCTGGAAAATGGGAAGAAGGTGAAGATGGCAGCCGCCAGGGCAGGACCCTAGGAGCCCAATAGCTGCAAAGTGCTGTCTGGAATGTAGTGCCCTTGGGTGCACGGAGAGCCTCCCACATTACCAAGGACATGCTCTTGGGACCCTATCCCAAGACCCCAGAGGAATGGGCTGCTGCTGCCAAGAAGTATAATACACGGGTGGAAGACCACGAGTCATACCTGGGATATGGCAATTACTCGAAGCTACCTGACCTCTCCCAGCAAGAGAGGGATCCATGGTGTGACTGGGACCATCCAGCTCTGAGGCTGAACCGGAGTTATCCAATGCACTGGGAACCTAGACAGGTGTATCAGGGACTGTATGGACACATAACCCACGCCTCTTAGAATCTCATGTGTAAGCACCACTTTGACTGGTGGCCTTCATGCTGTTCATGTTTTGGGTGAGAGAGAATGACCACACCTAACCACCTGTGGGGCCAAAGCAGCACCCTGATAACAATCTGTACCTAGATGGAGATGGCGACTGCAACAATGAGCCTGAGCCGGTGGTTCACCATGAGATCTGAGAAATCTTCCTGAACTCCGTGCCCCTGACTGACTCCCTCATTCCCAGATTTACCTTAATGAAATCCCTAGTAAAACTTAGTGCTATGGTGTGTGTGCCTGAATTCCCCAGGCATAACCACTGCTGAGGGAACCCCTTTTCCTTTCTTCCTGCCTGCTGTCTATCCTCCCCTCACCCCACCTGTGAGGGTCACTGAGAGTATGCAGCAGGTGGTTAAGGACAGCTCCCTTTCCCATTTTCATGACTGAGAAAGAAGGCAGTTAAGTGCCTGACTTTCCTAGCTAGAGCAAGATCTATTTCCCATAAAAAACCTTTTCATAGTGGTTAACTTTAAAAAATTACACTCTGACATGTTTCAAGTATCTTATAAGATCAACAGATGTTTTTGAACTTGAAAAAAAGAAAAGAAAGAGAGACCCGAGGTGAAGAGAATGAGAGAGGTGCAAATAAAGACACTACTGGAGATCTGAGTGGCTATTTCACTCTTTTGCTCTCTTGAAAATGATCAGCTAATATGCTTTAAAATGACTTGCGGCCCTTTGATGACTAAGCCTCTTGGTTAGTGCTTCCTAGCTGGCTCAGGACTGGCAGGAACCTCTGGCATGAAATCTGGGAGAGAGTCCTGTGAAGTGGGATGAGCCTTGGCAGAAAGTTGGATGAGAGGGGCCCAGGTATACCGCCCAGACAGGGAAGTCTCCACTGAGGTCAGCTTATTGGATCTTTCTTTGTCATTTTTAATGAGCATCCCCTCCAGTAAGACTGATGGATGCCCTCAACTTGCTTCCAAATATCCATCCTGAATACCCTTCTTAAGACTTCCATGTTCCGACTTCATCCGCTTCCCCAAGTTCATTTCCTGTCTCCTTCTCCCTGAAATACACACACACACACACACGCAGACAGACATACACACAGACACACACACACACACGCACAGGCACACACACCACACACACACAGAGTTTTCCAACCACTCACACTAACTAGCATCTCTACAAACAGGAGGCTTTTCCTCATCCCCACACCTTTAGCACCCTCAGCTGACATGCCCACAGCTCCTGTGCCGGAGTCCTGCTGGTCCCTCAAGGCCCGGCTTCCTTCTCTGAACGCCCAGTTTCCTAGAGTGCTGGCCACCATGCTGGGGCTTGGAAGTGCCCGCCGCCCCCCGCCCGCTGCCTTTCTGAAGAGTCTCAGTGACTGATGGCAACACGGTAAAGATAACAGGAAAGAGAAAACAGGGAAGGATGCTGATTGTCATGTGGTTCATCACCCCCAAAAGAACTGGGAGGTCAGAAGGTGACTGAATAGCTGTCAAGTAGAAGGAAGGATGGGAATAGAGAGTGGTCATTAGCTCCAGCTTACGTGATGCAGGCCAGCGCCCCATGAGGAGGCCTTTGGAGAGCAGGACCCTTGTCCTCAGCACCCCACCCCAAATTGATGGGCGACTCCTGAAAAGGGGACTAGCAGGGAGCACAGCCTGGACTGGCCACTGAAATGGCCTCTGGCTTTTTCCTTCAGACAACAGTAAAGTGGCCATGCCCGTGGGATAGTGACTTGTGCAGTGTGTCGGAGTGTGTTAGTGTTGGGATGACTCTTAGGTAAAAAACAAATCCAAATTAGAGGATTCAGCCACTTTGAGGGTTTGTCTTAAATGTCAAGAGACTTCTCTGTGCACACAGTGTGGCCTGCCCAGTTTATGGCTCAAGTGAGCATGGCCGCGGGCTGTGCGAGAGCCTGGGCGAGTCCAGCTATCTGGGTAGGAGGACCCGTCCTTCTAACTGGGAGTGGTGAACCCACACAGGTAACTTTCTTCTCTAAAACAAAGTCGAACCCATCCCTTTGAAGGTAGGAAGTAACCGTTGATAGAATTGAAAGTCTTCAACATTCAGATTCAATGCAGTCTGAATAATTGCAACTTGTCCTGAAAATGTCCCCCTGTGCTCATTAACTCCCCGGCCTTTACCCCTACGGGCCTGGACAGTAAGTGCGGGGCTCATATGAAGCGCTGAGGATGACCAAGTTCTCCCTCGGGGGGCCAGACTCCACTCCCACCCTGAGCTCCAGAGATGGAAACGCAGCTGCCTGGCTTAAACTCCTTCTTTGAAAACCACATCAACACAAGAGCACAAACACGGGGATTTGCAGACTCGCTGCTGTAGGGACCAGGGACCAAGGGTCCACAGGGTCAGCCAACAGCCACTCAGCTCCCTGTGGTAGGGGGCTCCAAGGTGCTGGCACTCCCAGCGAAGCTGGGTGTGGGGGTGTCCAGTATCCCTCTGAGATCCAGGGAGGCTTGTGGCTCCTTCAGTCCCAGGGCCACCCGGCTCAGAAGGTCTTTGAGCAGCTGCATCTCTCGGAGCAGAAGGTGCACTTCGGGATGCAGGACTCCAGGCTCCAAGGGCGGAGGTTGAGCGCAGGCAAGGGGCCCAGCAGTGGGGGCTCTGTCTGCCGGAAACTTCAGCACATCCGAGGTGGCATTCGGGATGGAGGTGGCTGATGGCACCGATCTGGACCCTGAGGGCTTTCTGAAGGAAAGTGGCTTGCTGCCAGGCCCCAAGACAGCAGCTTGGGGGGCAGGGGCGGTGGTGGACACCAAGTCCAGGGGAGACGCTGTGAAGACAACACACAGCACACTGACTGAATAGCTCTCCTTTCATGGGGGCCAGGGCTGGGGGTGCAGAGGGAGCCGGGGGTGCATGGGAAGGGAAGGGGTGCAGAGGGAGGAAGGGGTGTCAAGGGGGAAGGGGTGCAGAGGGGGAAGGTATGCAGAGGGCCGGACAGAGTGAAGAGAGCTGGAGAGGCAGGGCAGCAGCCGCAGGATGGGTGTCCCCAGAGTGGGCAGCCACTCACCGTGCCCTGGGACCTGCAGCCACGGGCTGCGCTTGCGGACGCTGCGCGTGGTGGTGGCCGCCTCACACCAGAAGGCCTCCAGCTCGTCGCTCTCGGACTCAGGGACGATGAAGTCTGCGCTCCAGTCCAAGCGGCGCACCGCGCGGCTGTACTTGTAGAAGGAGAACTGCAGCGGCGTGGAGCGCTTCTGAGGGTGCAGGCGCGTGTCGCAGCGCACCGCCACCCCGCCCGCCACGCCGCGGGCCTGCGCCGGGCCCAGCACCTTCAGCACCGGCGTGGAGAACAGCTCTGCGGAGAGCGCCGCGATGAGCGCGCACGCCGGGGCGGGGGCTCCCGGGCGCCAGTCCCGCGGCCCCCAACCCCTCGCTCCATCCTCCCCCGGGAAGGCCACGAAGATTGGGCGCAGGCAGCGCGCGCGTGGGTGAGTCCGCACGGACGCGGACAGTTTGAAGAGGCGCGACAGCCCAGACGCTGCTTCAGGTCACATCCCTAGTGACACTCAGCTCAGGCTCTCCAACCTCGAAGGGAGTCTGCGCTGTACCCTCGCCCCAGGCTCGCAGCCTCCAATCTGGAGCGGGCTGTGAACAGAGCCGTCCTGTCTTGGGGTTCCAGCGGGAGTAAGAAACCGGGGTGATGTGGGCGACGGGGCTGCATGCGGACCACGCGCCTTCATTGTGCCCACGGAAGAAAGCCCGGGGTGAAAGGGAACATGCAGGTGGTAGCGACTTGGTCCTCCTCCCGCCTTTCCCCGGGCGCGGTGCCTCCCTCTGGGCCTCGGGCTCCCACCTTGCACGGTCACAGGCATCTTGGCGGAGAACATGGGCGCGCTCTCCACCGGGATGCGCATGGTGCCGGAACACTGATAACGTCCGCTGTCGCTGGCGCGCGCCTGCGGCACCGTGTAGTTGGCGCTGGCGTGGAAATAGCGCACCGCGCGGCCGTCGTGATAATAATGCAGCTTGTAGACCGTCTTGTCGTACCAGCCGCGGCAGCGCAGGACCAACGGTTCGCCCTCGAACACCGCCGCATAGGGCACTTGCAGGATCAGCCAGTCTGCGACAGTCCCCACAGACAGGCCCGATTCCAGCAGCAAGTCCAGCCCTGGGGTTTCCCATTCTACACCACCTGTTCACCCACCCACAGCTGCTCTGTCCTGCTCCGCAACTCCCTCGGAGCTCTAGGAGCTTCCGCCAGCCAAAGCCTTTAGCTGGAGAGCTGTTTTTACAGAGGACCAGGATTCCAGCCCTTCAGAGTCAAGTTTCAACTCCCTAGGCCTTCATTGGGCCGTCCTGTCCTCTCTGCTGACCGCTGCTGACTCCACATCAGGCAATCTTTCCCTCCAGATTTCTCCTTTATCCTTTCCACTTTCCCCTCCAATACAGAGCACCTCCAGCCATAGTGGACTGCCAGGGAACCCCTCTGGGCCCAGAGTTATTTTGTCTCTGTACAAGGGAGAGGACACTCTTACCTGTTTTAGTTTAGGTCCACTTGTCCTGCTGGGACCTTTTCTTTTCCAGAACACTCCCCTGGTCCCCTAACCCCTAAGACAGCCTTAGGGGCCTCCCACAACACCCTTCAACTGCCCCATCACCGCCTAATCACAGTTAACACTCACATACCCGCATGTGCAAGGTGTACTTTGGTTGTTTTACAAGGTGACAGAATTCTGCAAAGATAGCCACGTTCCTGCCTGTTCTCCGTCTGCAAGCGGAATCCGTCTGTGGTGGTCAGTATTAGCTGCCCTCGCTAACAATGTCCACACAAGAAACCACAGGGCACCGACACGAAGTGTGCGTGCCTGCTAATCTGGACTGAGCCACCTTTAAATTCTGAACATGAATTGTGTCCAGCCAGACTAAAAGGCCATTCACAAGTAGCCAAACCTAGGACTTTGTCAACAAATTATGGTTAGTTCTCTTACCCTGTTTGGAAGTCAGCTTCTTTGCTGACCCTCATGTGCCCAGGTGTCTACAATAAAATTTGACTTAACCACATGTGATTCAGTGATTGAATGTTAGTAAGTTCATCGCACCCTGGGAGAGCAGAGGTTAGGTCCACTGCCTCTGGCTGAGCGCAGCCCACATATATCCCAAGGACTTGGGTCCGGGTCCCGGGGTGGGGAGGGGGCAACAACAAAGATGAACAACTAAAATAAAATAAATGGGTGCTTTTTCCTCCTCTCTTTGCCTGCCTGCCCACCTGCCTACTCGCCTTCATTCCTACCTGCACTTCTCCTTTAAAAAAAAATATTTTTGATAAATGCTGCTTTTTTCTTTAACAACTTGCTGGAATCCATTTTTAATCTTCACAACAACCAAAGAGATTCTATTGTCATCCCCATTGTATTGGGAAGCCTCACACACTCAGCCTAGAATTACCCACCCGCCACCCCGTGCACCCAGCCTGTCCCAGGACCCTCACTCTTCTGCTCAGCCCTTCCCACCCCACCCCTCAGTTCTCTGTCCAGTGTCACTGGGGCTCAGGGCCTCTGCTTATCTGAGTTCCTTCAGACAAGCAGAAATGCTTATTTGCCACCCACTGTGAAAGAAGGAGAGCAACTTTGGGACCAGCAAGCCTGATTCATCTGTCACATGCAGACCCATGTACTCTGGAGACTTGGTGACATGATCGCAGGGACCAGTGCCTCTCCCACAGGACAGGCAGTGTAACCAGGGAGACTGTGCTGTCCCTGCCCCAAACTGGGACACTCACCGTTGGACACCGAGAGGTGGATGGGGTCACTGACGGGTGCCCCCCGCGTCTGGCACCGATACACCCCCGGTGCTTGCACCTCGATGCTTTTCTTGTGTGAGGGCAGGAGCAGGTGGCCCAGGTACCAGAGCGTGCTGATGGGCCGGAGCTCCAGCACCAGGGGGTGGTACCCATCACAGCGCAAGGTCACACGCTCCCCCTTGAAGATGGTGGTCCAGGGCGGGTGCAGCGACAGTGTGGGCTTCTCCAGAGTGGCTGGGGTAGGGATGGGGCAGGGAAGAAAGAGAAGGGAGAGGAGAGCTGCCCAAAGGTGTTATCTGGGCCTGGGAGACCTTGGAAAACTCAGCTTCGAGGACCCAGCTCACAGCAGGAGAGCCACGTGCATGGGTTCTGAAGTCCAGCCTTCATGGAGTCCCTACTTCTAAGGTGCACAGGTGAACTTAGCACAGCAGAGAGGAGGTCTTATGAGGGGGAAGTTATGGAAACCAGGATGAGGGCTGTGCACACTTACCTGCTAGCCCGCCACTTGGAGCTGCATCACAAGAACAGAAGCAAAGGAGGGGTGTCAGCTAGCAGGAGGTGGGGGACTCCCCCATGGAGAGACTCAAGTCTCTTTTCCTCCCACCACTCATTTCCCCCAGCCCCTTCTTCTTTTCTCCCCCAAATAGATAATATAATAAAGTGCTGGAGGACTGACACTTCCTGCTACCCCCACCCTCTCCCCTCACCCCAAGTCCTAATTGTCTCATGTGTCAGTGGGAACTCACCCAGGAGCAGAAGGATGATCCGAAGCCACATGTCTGGAGGATGGAGAAGTGCCAACTTGGAGTCTTGGGGAAGTGGTCACTGGTGACCAATGGGAGTTGCCTTCCTCCACCCTCTCCTGACACCTGAGCGTGGGGGCTGCAGAGCAGGTCACCCTGGCCACATCCACCCACAGAGTCCTGCACACTGAGCTCTGCCCTCCTCCGCAGAATCCCTTCCCAGTCCAGAACTGGGGAGCCTGTGTTCTGCAGCCCCCCAGAACCTCAGGCCCCAGCATGGATGCCGTCACCTTTACGGTTCTGCTGTCATCCCCTCTGTCTAGTCAGCCCTGAAAGGGACACATCCTTTTGTCCTCAAGGTCCACCTAGGGCCTTTCTTCCACTCACTCCTGGAGGACAGGCCTTGGCGTGACAGACAGTAGGTGCCCAGGCAAGCTCTCCCATCCCCCAAATTTGGAGACTGAAAGGCATGACTTCCACCCACCTTAGTGGTCTCCTCACTTGGTCTTCCTAAAGCCTTAACCCCCTATGCACCCTGTGACTTCAGCCTGGGACACCTCCACTCACGTGCTGTCTTCCTTCCATCTGTCCCTCCCAGCACCCCAGCTGCACCCCAGGTCCAGGTCTGCCTACCTGCCACGTCACCACCTCAGCCTTGAAGACCCTCTCGAAGCCCCTCCAAGCTCCTGCACCTCCCACTCCGCTTCCTGTGCACTGGAGCAATGTGACCAGCGGCGATGGGACCTGAATGGCCAGTAAATACTTAATGAACTTTCCAGCCCGATAGTGTGTCTGCATGGGCGGCTCCAGTCATCAGGGTGACTGTTTGTCATCCTGTCATGTTGCTAGTCCCTGTAAAATCATGCCTCTTAGGGCAGTGTAATGTCATTTCAGTTATGAAGAGGAGAGAGCATCACATGGGTCTGAAAAGTTGGGAGGTGCTTGAGCACATGCTCAGGCCTAGGAGGAGGTTGTTGGGGCAGAGACTCCACACTGCATGAGTGGAGCTGGGCCTCCCCACCCTGCTGACTCCTCACCGGGGGCCTCCACGACCCCCACAGCTGCCCCCGAGTTCTGACTTCTGCACACGACACCACCTCCACCATAGTTCACTGCTCGCTTGGTCTATACTGGCTGCCTCTACCTGGCTTCTGGTCAAACCCACCTCAACCCCCTCACCAGATTCCCCTGGGAATTCAATGACATCAGAAAGTTATGCAGTGTGTCCTCTTCCGTGAAAAACTCTAAAATTAGGGCTCCTCTCATTCAGACAGGGTTTGAAGAATAATCTGGCATTTCTTTATCCTAGGCTGTCTTCTGCATTTTCCCCCAGCTGGATCTCTTTCTCCATCCAGGACATTTCCCCACAGTTCCTACTTCTTCACCCTTTTACAAGGCTGGGAAATGGAGCAATTGTCATTTATTAACTGTGTAATTCCTTGATGCCTATCAGGACTTGGTTTCTGGACAAGTTATGTCATGGAGGAGAATTCTGCATGGGAAGCTCAAAGAATCAATAATAGAAGAAACCCAAGCAGACCTACACCTAGATACATTGCCCTAAAAGTGTCAAAATACAAGATAAGGAAAAGAATCTTAAAAACATCCAGAGAAAAACAAATCTCATATAAAGGAGTCCCCATAAGATTGTCTGCAGATTTCTCAACTGAAGCTCTAGAGACCAGGAGGAATGGCATGATAGATTCAAAAGGCTGAAAGAAAAGTATTTTCAACCTAGGATACTATGCCTTGAGAGACTATCATTCAGAACTGAAAGAATGATAAAAAAATCTTTCCCAATAAGCAAAAGTTAAAGGAATTTATCACCACAAAACCAGTTCAACAAAAAACACTAAAAGATGCTATATAGAGTGCAAATAAACCCTACTTAAAAAGTAAGACAGCAAATTTTAAAAGTGGGAAGGAGGAGAGAGAACAAAAATGTACATAGACAGAAGGAGTGGAGGATTAATCTGCTTTCAAATAAAAATAAGAAATAAACATAGAATTCTTAATGTTAACTCAAATACAATCTCAAAACAAATCTTCAAAGAAGAAAACAATCAAAACACAACCACACCCAAGCCACCTAAAAAGGGAAAGAAAAGAACAAAGTCACTGTCTGAAACAACACATAGAAGACAAACGACAAAGTGACAGTAAGCAGCTAAATCTCAATAATCACCCTAAAAGTTAATGGACTGAGCTCATGAGTCAAATAACGCAGAGTGGCCAAATGGATTAAAAAGCATGACCCAAACTTCTGTTGCATTCAGGAAACTCACCTTTTTTCAAAAGATAAACAAAGACTCAAAGTCAGTGATTGGAAGACAAGCCAAATGGCAACCACAAAATAGCAAGAATGGCCCTACATATATCTGATAAAACAACCTTCCAACTAAAAAACATAACAAAAGACAGAGATGGGCATTATATGATGATTAAGGGGTCAATACAGAAAGAAGACATAATGCTTATTAACATATGTACACCAAATGAAGGAGCATCAAAGTATTTTAAGCAAGTATTATTAGAATTGCCTAGAGACATAAATAACACAATCATAGAACACTTCAACACCCCACTTACAACAATGGACAGATAAAGCAGCCAGAAAATTAACAGGAAAACAGTAGCTTAAAATGACCATTTGTAACAGTTAGTTCTAACAGACATATACAGAACACTTCATTCAATGACTACAGATTTCACTTACTTCTCAATGTGCATGGAACATTCTCAAGTATAGATCATATGTTGGGGCACAAAATACGACTCAACAAATTTACAAAGATTGAAATCATACCAAGTGTTTTCTCGGATCACAATGGCTTAAAACTGGAATTCAACAACAAAAGGAAAGATGGAATACCCTAAAATAATTGAAAGCTAAACAATATGCTTCTAAATGACTCTTGGGTAAAAGAGGAAATCAAAGGGGAAGTTAAAAAATACTTAGAGACAAATGAGAATGAAGACACGAGCTACCAGTATCTACGGGATGCAGCAAACAGTGCTAAGAGGGAATTTCATTGCAATCCAGGCCTACCTTAAGATACAAGAAAAATCACTAATAATCTAACTTTACTTTAAAAACAGCTAGAGAAAAAAGAACAAAGACAAAAATCAGTAGAAGAAAGGAAATAATAAATATTTGAGATAAAATATAAAACAAAAAGACAATCCAGAAGATCAATGAAATCAAAAGTTAGTTCTCTGAAAAATAAACAGAATTGGCAAATCATTGGCTAGACTCACAAAGAAAAAAAGAGAGAAAGCTTTCATAATTCTAATCAGAAATGAAAGGGGAGAAGTTACAACAGATACCACAGAAATTCAAAACATCCTAAGAGAATGGTATGAACAACTCTATGTCAAGAAAGTAGACAACTTTGAGGGCATGGATAGATTTCTTGAAAAATACCAAGTCTACCAACACTGAACCAGGAATAACTGGAAAACCTGAGCAGAATAATCACAAGCAAAGAAATTGAGGATGTAAAGAAAAGTCTCCCTATAAATAAAACCCAGGACTAAATGTCTTCTCTAATGAGTTTTACCAAACTTTCATAGAACTAATACCTATTCTTCTCAAACTCTTTCAAAATATTGAAGAACGGAATACTCGCAAATATTTTCTATGAGGCTAACATCACACTGATACCAAAAGCCAATAGAGACGTCACCAAGAAAAAAAATTACAGAGCAGTGTCTCCAATAAACATAGATACAAAAATTATCAACAAAATATTCTCAAACTGAATCCAACAATTCATCAAAAGGATCATCCATCATAACCAAGCAGGATTTATCTCAGGGGTTCAAGGACATATATAATCTATTAATATATAAAAATATATTAATATATATAATTAATTAATATATAAAAATATATTAATACTATATCAGCAAGAGCAAGGAGAAAAACCACATGATCGTATCAGTAGATATAGAGAAAGCTTTTGACAAGATTCAACACCCATTTATGATTAAAAATCTGCATAAAATGTGGATGGAAGGTACACACCTCAACATAATAGAGGCCACATATGATAAACCCACAACCAACATCATAGTCAATGGTGAAAAATTAAAGGCATTTCCCCTAAGGTCAGGAACTATGCAACGCTATCCACTCTCACCACTGCTATTTAACATCCTATTGGAGGTCTTAGCCAGAACAATTAGGCTAGAAAAAGAAATAAAAGGAATCCAAATTGGAAAGGAGAAAATAAAACTCTCATTATTTGCAGATGCCTTGATCATATATATATTGAAAACCCTAAAAACTGTCTAAAAAACTGCTAGAACTAATCAATGAATGCAGCAAAAAGTTGGAGGAGGAATTGGACAGGCATTTTTCTAAAGAGGATATACAGATGGCCAACAGGTACATAAAAAAGATGTTCCTCCTCCCTGGCCATCAGGGAAATGCAAATTAAAACAACAATGAGATATCCCCTTATACCTGAAAGGCTGGCTATGATCCAAAAGTCTGGAAGCAACAAATGTTGGCGAGAGTGTGGAGAAAAGGGAACACTTTTGTACTGTTGGTGGAAGTGCAAATTGATACAACCCCTATGGAGAACAGTTTGGAGATTCCTCAAAAAACTGAAGATGGAAATTCCATATGATCCTGTCATTCCACTTCTGGGCATCTACCCAAAAGATATAAAAACACCCATCTGCAGAGATGTGTGTATTTCCATGCTTACTGTATCCCTGTTTACGACAGCTAAGAACTGGAAATTACCTAAGTGCCCGACATCAGATAAATGGATAAAGAAGATGTGGTTCATATATACAATTGAATACTACACAGCCCTTAGAAGAGATGAAACCCTGTCATTTGAATCAACATGGATGGACCTAGAGGGGATGAGGCTAAGTGAAATAAGTCAAAAAAAGAAAGATAAATACCAGATGACTTCACTCATAGGTGGAAAGTGAATAGACATAACAAAGAAACAGATGAAACAAAATCAATCCTTGGACACTTGCAACAGAACTGAGGATGGGGCTGGGAGGAGAGCAGGTGGGCAAGAGGTGGCGGAGCACACTGGACAATGGTGAAGAACACTTGGTGATTTGGTAGTAGGAAGAGTATATTGACATATATATATGAGGAACAGGGAATTTATTTAAATGTGTATTTAGTGTGCATTATTTAATACAATTTCCATTGTAATGGGAATTGCATCAAATAATTAAATTTATTTAATGTGCATCATTTAATGTGTATGAATTATGAATTTATTTAATGTGTAGAACAAGCTACTACAATATAAAAATAAAAAGAAAATATGGGTCAGAACCATGCAAATCCAAAAAAAAGATAAAAGACAAAAATCAAGTTTGGATCACCTCCCAAATAACCCTCATCTCCCTTCACAGATACCTCCCACCCCACCCCAGTACTTCTAGTGGTCACTACTCTTGCTTTTGTCTGCATTTTCGTACAGAAAATGTAAAGGTCAACGCCTGGGCCCTGGGACAGCGTGCTCAGCCTTAGATACATCA
The DNA here is from genome assembly GCA_004363575.1 of Solenodon paradoxus. Taxonomy (NCBI): domain Eukaryota; kingdom Metazoa; phylum Chordata; class Mammalia; order Eulipotyphla; family Solenodontidae; genus Solenodon; species Solenodon paradoxus. The sequence goes on from RJWH01000544.1 coordinate 638,992, forward strand.
TTTACACGACTGTAACAACATGGGATGTGTGTATCTAATGAATTTAGCAAGTGAGCTTTTTTCAATGCCCCTTTTCCTATCTGCCTTCCCCAACCCAAAATATTGCACGAAAGTCTGTATTTTTGAGAATGTCTTTAAATAAAAGTATTGCAAAGCAAAAGAAAAATTCCCACACATCTAACATCACTTGTTCTCACACACCTGTGAGAAAGGGAATCACTATCTCCGACACCGGGAGAGCTCTGGGATCCCAGAGAGATCTGTCTCGCCCAAATGCCAGCTGTCTCTAGTCTCAGCAGACTGTCAGCACCAGTCCCCTCTTGTCTGATTATTTCATGCACGCTGCTCTCCTCTCCCCGACGAGCAGCCATTGCCTGGCATTTGCTGTGTTTCTCATGCATGCACATCTGCGTCATTACTGATCCATGTGAATGGTGTTGCTTCCAGTGTTATTTTCTCTCTCAGCATAAAAAGCACAGGGAAGAATTCATTCTCTCCTTTTTCAACACCCTGATGATTCAACAGGGACCTCATCTCATTTGCTCTGGGCTTGAACTAGGAGTGACAAGGGGGCCCATGGTTCATGGGCTCTTGGATGGAAAGACAGCATCAGCTCTTGGGCCTCCAGCCTACAGATGACAGAAGCTCTGTAATCTCAGAACCTCTCTCTCTGTTCTCCATCCCTCTCTCTTTTCCCTTTGCCAGCACTTGACAATAGCCACTCTACTCTTGGCTTCTACAAGAGTGACTACTTTAGATTCCAACAGAAAACCTTTGTCTTTCTGTGTCTAGCATATTTCACCTAGCAGAATATCTTCCAAGTCCATCCATATAGTTGTGATGACAGGACTTTCTTTTTTAAAAAGACCGAATAGTATCTTAGTGTGTGTATAGCTAAGATATGGAACCAGCCTGAATATCTGCTGACAAATGAATGGATCAAGAAAATGTAAGATGTGTATGTTTGTCTGTACACATGTGGGTGGTTTCTGTATCTTGGCTCTTGTGACTGACCCGTCAGTGGCCGGGGAGTATGGCTATCCCTTAGATATTCTGATTTCATTTCCTTTGGGTAAATACCCAGACATGAGATTCCTGTTCATAAGGTAGTTCTCTTAGGAGCTTCCCTACTGTTTTCCATAGTGGCTGCACTAATTTACATTCCTACCAAGCATGCACAACTCTTCCCTTTGCTCTGCATCCTTGTCAACACTTGCTGTTTCTCATCTTTTTAATAATAGCTATTCCACAGGTGTGAGGTACAATCGCATTGTAGTTTTGATTTTCCTGATGATTAGTCATAATGAGCACCTTCTCATACACTGTTGGTCATCTGTGTGTCTTCTTTCAATTCTCTTTCTCTCTCTCTCTCTCTCTCTCTCTCTCTCTCTCTCTCTCTCTCTCTCTCTCTCCCCCCCCTCTCTCTCAACTCTCTTCTAGTCGTCCTCATTTCAGATGACAGTCTCTCTTTGAAGCTTCCAAGTCTGTGACCTAGACTGTCCCCTGGACAGAATCTGGCGATATTACCAGTCCAGAATATCACCCCTTCTCCTTCAGCTCCAGCTTACTGTCTGTCTTCTTAAGATTCATGCTACCAGCCCCACTCACTTCACCTGAATCAAATGTACTGCGTACCTAAATGGACTTCATTAGACACCAAAATACCACATGGAACACAGAGCTTGAGGAGCAAAGAGCCCCCCTTCTGGTGAAAAAAAACAGATTATGAAATATCAAAATGCAGTGCAATGACAGAGGTGAACAAGGACACAGGACAAGTACAGAAGTGACACTGATAGACCTTGCTTTAATGTGCATTGTCCCTCCCTCCCAAGGTCTAAGCCCTTCATGGGCACAGACGCCACGTTAGGAATGTTTCTGACAGAGGGTCCACATGGGCATGACACAGAGGCCAACCACGGGCTGGCACTGGCGAACATTTGCTGAATGAGGTGTGGAGGTGGCAGTAAGTGGAAGCGACAATGACCTGCCCCAGGATCCAGCCCCCAGCTCAGGTGAGGCTGAGGTTTAGGGGTAGACAAGCCCTGCTGTGGGGCTGTCCTGTGCACTGCAGGATGACCGGCAGCACCCCCTGGCTTCCAATTATTAGATGCCAGGATCAATCTCCACCCCATTTGATAACCAAAAATGTCTCCAGACACTGCCACATTCTCCCTGGTGGGGGGATTGCCCCTAGCTGAGACTGCTCCATTGAATCCGTCTCCTTGCTACTCTTCTAACCAAGAGTTTCTGGACTGGACAACAGAAGGAAATTCTGGTCTAGAGAGAGCAGGGTGATCATACTGACACCAGAAGCAGACAAGAACATCACAAAAGAAACGAGAATTACAGAACACTCTTGCCGATGAACCTAGACGCAAACATTCTCAGCAGAATATGAACCAACTGAATTCAACAACACATCAAAAGAGTCACCCATCATGACCAAGTGGGATTTTATTCCGGGGATCCCAGGATGGTTCAACATACATGAATCCATTAACATTGTGCACCACATCCACAAAAGGAAGGGAAGAAATCGTACGATCGTACTAATAGATGCAGGGAGAACATCTGACTAGATGTCGCCTGTCTGCACAACAGACAGGCTAATGCTGTCTCGTCACAAAGAATGCACTGTTCGGTCACAAATATTTGTGTGCCCCCCTGCCTCTGTTATAGCAGCACCCACTGGGCCACTGGGAAATGACCTCTGTGAAGGACAGAAAGAGGTCAGTCTTATGGGGGTGGTGAGCAGCTCGGGGTAGGGGTGGGATCCCTCATTTTTCTCTGGCTGGACTCCTCGTGGCTGCCGACTGCAGGAGGCCTGACAGGTTCCTCATCTCCACAACCAGGTGGCCCAGGAGAGCGCCCACCTCTTGCATCTGCTTGAGAAGGGCACCCACCAGGTGATGCAAGTGGGGGTCTGGCACCTTCAGGAGAGGAGGGATGTCTGTGTCTGCAGAGGAGGAGGTGGACACTGGAGGCACAGGCCCCGGGGGCTCCGTGGAAGTTTCTGGAGTAGCTTCTGTTAGAAGAGCTGGGTTCGAGGCGGGGTGTGCAGCACTGCTGGCAGGACCTGGATTGTGGGGCGCACACAGGGCTGAGGTCTGGCTCTCGCCTTGCCCTCACACCCCAGTCAGTCTCTCACAGTCTCTGAAAGTGGCTGTGGACTCCACAGGCAGCAGATGCATGAGGACGTGAGTGCCCCTCCTGGTCTCACTGTGAATCTGGAGCTTGGCCACCCCATGGTCAGAGGGCTGTGGGCTTTAGCCAATCTCCACAGCGCACTGACCCCTGGGGCATGGCCCTCAGTCAGTCTCCAAGTTGTCTGGGACGTTGGTGTGACCTCACTGCCGGCCCAGCCCTCGACACTCTGAGGACACCTCTGCTGACCCCCACAAGAGCCTCTCTTGTCCCTTCCATGGTCTCTCTTATAACATGACCTCAAGTCCCTTGGAGCCTGGTCACCAAGTGCAGTCTCCAAAATGGGCCCCCCGCCACCGACAGAGACCTCATCCTAAAGCCACTGATGGTTCTGGGCTCTTCATCCTGCCTAGCCCCGCAATGGGAGCCAGAGGCCCTAGTTGCTGACAGGTTCCAAGGTCTGAGAGAGAAATTCTCCATCCCCAGGGACCTAGTTTATTGTCTGCCTCCTCTGTGTCCTTTCCTCCTCGGTGCCCAGACGGCCTCCCTTACCATGCACACACGCAAACTCACCCCGCACTCTCATCTCTAGCGTGGGGCTCTGTTTCCAAATGTGACTGTCCTCAGTGGCCACTCTACACCAGTAGGACCCGGAGTGTGCCCCCAAAGCCATAGGGATCTGGAATTCCGGGGTGAGGGCCTGGCTGTGTATGACCCTGCTGTCTTTGTAGAAGGAGAAGAGAAGGCGGGCAGTCGACCTCTGTGGGGACACCTTGGTCTGACAGCTGAGGGTCACCGGGCTTCTCTCCAGGGGCTCTGCCGAGGGTGTGGCTCTGAGCTCCGGGGCTGGAAACAGTTCTGGAAGGACACAGGAAGAAGTCAGCTGCCCTGCACTCAGTGTCACCCTGACAGTCACCCCTTCCATCAGGAATGAGCTCTCTTAGGAAGCTCCATGGGACCTCTGTGGGTCCCACTCTCTGGGTAGAGAGGACTCAGCTCAGAGATTGGAAATCTGACCAGAATTCAGATGCCATCCTGCGATTATCAGGAAACTGGAGTTGGGGAGGGAGCTGAGCGGCTGGACTGGTGCAGCTGGACACTGCCCCACTGGAGCCTCACTGGACCTTAGCCAGACCCCCATCCTCAGGCCTCCAGAGACGGTGCCTCCCCCAGCCCACAGAGCCAAGGTGGGCTCTCGGACCCTCCCTGCCCCCCTAGCCCATTCCCACCTTGGACTGTGATGGCCACAGCAGAGGCCTTTTCTGGGCTTCCAGGACCGGGGCTCTCGAAGACGCCGCTGCAGTGGTAGTGACCACTGTCACTCGCCTGCACCACTGCAATGGAGAGCTCCCTGTCCGGTCCAGGGGGGCCCAAGGCCAAGCCATCTCGGTAGAAGGTGACCTGGGTCAGTGGCCAGTCTTGCCAGGCCTGGCAGCGCAAAACCAGCCGGTCTCCTTCAAATACGGGCCTGGTTGGGCCTTGGAGGATCAGCCAGTCTGTGAACAAAGGAAGAGCTGAGTGTCTCCCACTGCCATCCTGGGAGCCCTGGCACTGCCCGCGGCAGCGCCCCGAGAGCTTCTCCGAGGGGCCAGGTCTCTGTCCCCTGGATGGGAGTGTGGAACAACTTCTCTGGGGCCCAGAACTGAGGCTGCCCTGACTGTCCGGGCTGAAGCTGGGGGAGAGTGACAGTGTCGGGGCACCCTCCCAAACGAGCAGTGGGGTTGAGAAAAGCATTTGGGGAACAGGAGACAGTCCCACTCCTCCCAGGAACACACCATAGGACACAATCAGGTGGAAGGGTTCACTGAACGTGTAGCCTTTGACATGGAAGTCGTCATCTCTTGGGCCAGTATAGTCATCCTCCTTGTTGCAGCCTCTGTCCAGGGTGCTGATGGGCCCTTCACACTGTGGTGTCTCCAATCCGGCCACTGAAAGGTTCCAAGAGGAAGGAAAATGATGCCATGACATGGAAATTACCTTCCAAGAGGGTTCCTCCTCTCCGCTCACCCCCTTTAGAGGAACCATCCTTTTAATTTTATTTGTTTAAAGAGGAAGAAAGTCAGCAGAAATAAAGGCAAGTTAGTAGGAAGGGAAAGAGAGAAGGAAGCAGCATCTATTTAATTAGTTTCTCATTTTGGTTACCCCTTCCCCCGCCACACACACACACAAGCCCCAGGCCATAAACCTGCGTGCTTGGGCTTTATGCGGACTTTGCTGGAACAACAGATTTAACACCCAAGCCACAGGAATCGTTCTTTTTAGAACAAGAAGGAAGACCCCAAAACATTTCTTGCAAGCGACCCATGTGTGTCTCTCAGGGAGATAGTTTTGACTTTGACTCCCTGGTTCCCAAATGCTGAGAGAAGAGGGAGGGGTAGACAGTGGTGGAACAGCCAACTCACCGGCAGGACGTCCAGTTGCTGGTGCGGGAAAGAAGAGGCCGAGGATAGCGGTGACCCAGATCAGGCAGACAGGATGGGGACGAGAGATCATTAACCCTGACAGTCCCTGATGTCCACATCTCAGACACCAAGAGGCACTTTCATATACTCTTGTTTAATCATCATGAGTCCCACGGATGTGGTTTCATTTAATAAATCTTACAGATTTAGAAAAGTCATAACCCAGAGTTTAAAAGAAAAGTGGAAAATGGAGTGAAGGAGGCAGGTGTGTCTGAGTCTAAAATCAGTGTGCTTTTACTTCTCTATTCAGACATGATCTGCTTCAGCTCTTTCACCTTCCCTGGGGGCTTCATTTTCATGAAGTCCAAATTTTCATTTCCTCCAAATTCACGTGACTCTCCATCCTTGAATGTGGCCCACCCAACAGCTTCAGTGCCAAGCTGGATCTCTCCTCATTCTTTGTTCCCCCTTTCAGGTTTTCCTCTCCACCTTAATATCCTCCATCTACTGAAAATTAGAGAGCCCTTCCATGTCCTCTCTTCTATTGAGCCTCTTCTTCCAGTCCATACTGATAACTATGGGACGAATCTCTCTTGGCCTTCCAGTTGAAGCATTTCAGATTTATCGCCACCTCTCTTCAGCATGTCCCGGGCAAGGCAGGTGCCACCTATCCCTCAAGGCCTCTCTACTTCCTGATGATCTCACCATGGACCCAGGTGCTTTCTTTGAGGCCGTCTCCACACCTTCACCCTCGCTGCCCCTCAGTGTCCTTCAGCCAGACAGCCTCCTTGCCTTCCTTAAAAAAGGTCTTGTGGGGTCCCAGGCATTTTCACTCCACAAACTACATGTAGGCAATATTCTCGTTTCATGAATAATAAAAACAAACTCAGAGATGCCCAGGTCACTTTTCCAAAGAGACACAAAGCTAGGAAAGAGAAGAAAAGCTGGGAACCAGAGCATCTTGTTCAAGCCTGGAGGTCTGACCCAAAGACCGGTGCTGTTTCTGCGAGTTCACTAAAATGGTTCAGGCACAGGATAGTGCAGAGACAATGCAGGTGCAGAGAATTCAAAGATACATAGACATGGTTATAAAACAAAAGCAGAAAAGTATCATCCCGGCCTACAAAAATTATGTTTCATCAGTGCCACAGACATATGAAGAGATTATTTCAGTGTGAAAAAGAATGCAACAAGAGAGGTATCGTGGCACCATTCAATCCTGCACAGAAAATTTACTAGAAAGGATTCAAGGAAGGTTTCCTAGTGAAGATACCACCTACACTGGATCTTTGGGGGGCCTTGAAGTTTGTATGAGAGAGGGGACAGGAGGCATGGGAAGGCTCATGTCAGGCAGAGGCGGCAATAAGAGCAAACTTTGGAGGCAGGTAAGAGCCTAGTGTGAGAATGTGTGGAAATGAGCAGGTTGGGGTTTATTAGAGCATAAATTGCAAGGTCAGAAGGGAAGAGTAAAGACTGCAGAGGTTAAATAGAGGCCAGGATCTTGTGGGTCATGACCCAGAGTTGGATCAGCAGACTGGACTTAGGAGTCACTCTGGCTGCAGAGCCTAGGATTCACATCGAGGACACAGGCTGAGACAAGGCTATTAGCTAAGATGTTATTGGATGAGCCCGCATCTGAAATGAGGAGGACTTGTCTCAGGACACCACTAGCTCCATTTCAGGAAAGGATCTGGCTCTAAGAACAATGTAGAAGACACATTGACCGTAGGCAGAGGCTGGAAGGGGTGAATTTAGGCTGTCTCTCAAGTTCTTGGTCTCGGTGTCTGAGTGGCTGAAACTAAGTAAGAACATGTATAGTGAAAGACAAAATATGGAGAGATTGTCATCAAGAGGTCCGACAAGTTCACCTCTGGTCATATGGTGTATGATATCAGAAACAAGAAGGTAGAGAATGCCAAGCTTGAGATTTGAGCATGAAACTCAAAAGCATGATTAGAGATGGAGATTTGATTTATGATGATTACATACAGGAAGAGTGGTACAAATGACACAGACACATAAGCTCATTAGGGAGAATGTGATGAGTCTGGAGGACAGGAGAAAAGGACAATCTCAGTCTTTAAGGACCAAAGGAATCCAGAAAAGCAGCTGGCAGACAAGGAGAAATGGCACAAGGAAGAGTAGAGAATGCCAAGAGAGAATAAATGGTCAGCAGAGCCCAGTGCAACAGAGAATAGAGGTCAGAAATGAAGAGTGTGGGGCGGCTCAGAGGACCTGGAGGTCATGGGGCCCCAGCCACGGTTGAGTCCAGTGGAAGCCAGATGCTGAGCACTGAGTGAGAGAGACAGTAACTGAAGCCACTCTTTCCAGAAGTATATATGAGAAAGAGGAGACAAGAGATGGGATTGTAGCTAGAGAACTTTTTGAAAGGAAAAAACATGAAGATGTTTAGGTTCAGAAAGTGCCATTGGATCCCATGCACCCGACCTTCTTCCCTCGATCATCACATCCCCTCACCAATCACCCTTCCTTTCAGGGTCGATGTGAGCCCACATTTCTTTCTTTGAGTCCTTTCCCCCAAGTCAGCCAGAGCCTCATCCCCACAACAACATTCAGACCTCTTACTTACCCAGGGGCATCTGGGCTGCCCAGAGCATCAGAGGAGAAAGGTAGAAGGTTCCAGCTGTGAACACACAGCCCAGCTTCATGATGACTGTGCTTAGATCACCTGCAGCCTCTAATACACTGAGTTTCTCAAACACGAAACCGCTCAAATTAGAAAAGAGGAAGTAAGCCTAACTGTCTCAGCAACTTGCTACTGGGGTGACTTTCCCTTGGTAATTGGCTTGCATTGTCCAGATCTGGCCAGGTTGGTTCCAGCATCATGTGTCCTTGAGGCTATGGTTGAAATGATGGCACTCTCCAGTGTCCAAGAACCACCCCCACCCCCACAGAGCTCAGAGACCCTGCCACACATGTCGCTGTCCCCCTGGCCTTCACAAACACTCGGAGACAGGTTAAGGCGCCAGCCATTCATTTGGCTGGTGAAACAGCAGGAGACAGGAGGCAGGACTGTGCCCGCAAATGCCATAGGATCTCTGGGAGAGCCATGATAAGGACACAATGCCCTGCCCCCTCCTGCTCCAAGCCTTCCATGTTTCTAGTAACCAGAGGGAAAGAAGATTGATAATGACCCCAAATCAGAGAGCGCAGGGTCTCCAGCACCCAAGCCCACCTGACTGTGTACACAGGTGTCCTAGCTCATGTCGCAGCTATTTCTGCTGCACAACTAAGGCTATTCTGTCGCACTGGAAATCTGAGAACAAGGCAGAGAGAGTCCCCAGGGACGAAGAGAGGAAAAAATTCTATTTCCAGAGAACCCGCAGGAAGCTCAGCACTCAGGCTCCTGGCCAAAGCTCAAGTCACTGATCCTGAGGAAATGAGAGACCAGAAGCAGCTGATAGCTTGAGAAACCCGAGGAGACCTAGGAATGGGAGCCACATGGAGGCCACAGCAGCTGCCTTCCACCCCAGAAGCCTTCCTGGGGACCACAGTCCCACCTTGAGGCTTGTGTTGATAGAGCCCCTGCCTCTTTCAGCTGGTCTGGTCTTTCCCCCTTGCCTCACACACACACCAGGCCCTCAGTTGTTTATCTAGAGATGAAAAGGGCCATCAGAAATGAGGGGGCAGCCCTGCCTGAAAGTGGGGAGCTGGGTGCATGACCCTTGAGCTGTGCAAAGACCTCAGGTCAGAGCAGACAGATCAGCAACACAGAACAAGAGGTCATGTACCCCTTGATCTAAAACAGGCTTTTAGAACAAATGTGCCATGATGCAAGAGGTGCATATTTGCATACAGGGTGCCCCAGGGAATCCAGAGCAGCTGACCGTGGGCGTGGGGAGGCAGTGAGGCAGGGGACCGCAGTGCAGGGGAGTGAGACACCAGCCAGCCCTGACAGAAAGGAAAACAGAAAGAAGCTAGGACAGTGACGCTAAAGGGCAGTCAGCACTCAAGCAGTTGGATGGTCATCTACAGCCTAGCTCTTCAATCTGCACATAAGAGTGGGGACAAGGAGAAGCTAATCTGCATTTCCCGCTCTCATGTGACATAGTGCTGAAGTCCTTGTCGGTGCAGTGAGGTAATTCATAAAATTAAGAAGCACAGAATGAAAAGGAAAAAGCCAAAGTATCCCTATTTAAATATAACAGCTGGCAGAATAAGAGCCAGGAGCAAGGAGACCCCTCTCCCCTGCTAGGATACCAGCTTTAGAGAATTATTAATCACCCTATTAGTGGTGCCTCCATCTAACCACCTTGCCGTCCCGCTCCCCTAGAATTACATCACCACCAGTTCCCACCTCCCTGATTTAGTTAAGAAGCTACAGTAAATCTCCAAGGGAAAACAAGATGGTGAGAAATATGTCACTGAGGGAGTAACGAAACTACCTGACTGCAGATTGTCTCCAGCAGCCCTTCCCAGTCACATGTCTGTCATTAAAGATACCCAGGGGCCACCTGGCTTTCAATCTGGGGACCCGCAGAGGCCTGCAGCTCAGACTAGGGATCTTCTCGGTCTCAACCCTGAACTTAGCCTTGACACCTCCTTCTTCCAGCCCCTTGGCAGCTTCAAGTCTCCACTCTGCCGGTCCAGGCAAGGGGGGACAGGGAAGGGGTAGTGAGTAACTGTATCTTCAACTTTTCCCCAGGCATTTTAGGAACAGAAGCAAAGTCTCAGAAAACAGCTGCAGCTCCTGAGACTCCAGGTACCGTTCACCATCCATCGCTGACTGTGCAGAAGGTCCCCTCCCTTTCAGGGCCCTCCAGTGGCTGAAGAGCAGTTTAAAAAATCTTTTATTTGTGGCTGCTTGAACGAAGCATCCTGGGACTCTGTCCCCTTGTCCTCCTCCCCATATGTCTCCCCTTGCGTGGCCCTCCGCTCCCGTCTCCCTGCCCCAGTGGAGGAGCACTGGTCTCTGTCCCTTTTGCTGACTCTCTTCTGCAAACGCCCGTGAGGGAGCCCACCTTCTTGGCAGATCACAGACTCTGAAGACCACTGCCCACTCTTTCTCTGAAGAGTGCCGTTCATGTTCCTGCTTTACCCTTGCAAATAAACTTACTTTGTGTGCGGCTGATTGGTGATTCTGTTTAATTTCTTCTCAAATGAAGGTCCCCCACCATGATATTAGGATGGTCTATAGAGAAAACCCCAGGGAATCTATGTCCAAGAACTCCTACAACTGACCGATGAGCCCAGCAAGCTTCCAAAGTTGACATGCAAAACTCAGTTGTGTTTGTATATACTAACAATGAATAATCAGGGATTTATTTTTTAAACCATCAAGAGTATGACATACTTAGGGACTAATCTGACCAAAGACAGGCAAGATGTGTATACTAAAAACTGCCACAGAAGATCAGAAAGCCTTAAATAGATAGTGAGACAGGTCGTAGTCATGAATCAGAAGACTCGGTATTGTTAAGATACCAATTCCCGGTGTGCCTGGGCGCTCAGCCAGTGGCTGGGGTGTAGGGCTATAAAGCCCCAAGACTCAGGTTGACCAGAGCTGGAGGAACAAGCATAAATAATGGAAAGGAGATGATTCAACACCACTCTCTTAACAATTAGTAGAACAACCAGAGAGAAAACCAACCAGGATACAGAACTTAGCACCACCATTAACCAGCAGGGTCAAGTCGATATTTGCAGATATTTCAGTCCACAGCAGAGCACATATTTTTTTCAAGTGTCCATGGACGGTGACCAATGATAGACTACATTCTAGGATAAATAAGTCCTCAACAAATGTAGAAGAATTGAAGTAAACAAAAGTGTTTTTTGAAGCACAATGCAATAGCATCAGAAACCAGTAACGGGAAAATCTCTAAATACTTGAAAGTCAAACAGCACACTTCTACATAATTCAGGGGTCAAAGACAAGGAAAATAAAAATACACTATGCTAAGTAACAATGAAAATACCGTATGTCAAAATGCATGGGACCCAGTGACAGGACTGCTAAGAGGGACATTTTCAGCACTAACTGAACACATTAGGAAGGAGGAAAAGCTGAGAGTGGCGTCTAAGCTCCAGTCTCATGAACCTAGAAAAAGAGTAGTAACAGAACCCCAGAGCAGACAGAAGGAAGTAAGGAGTGAAGACAAGAGCAGAAAACAGGTACGCCTTGGTAGAGAGGTGGTCGGGTACAGTCCACATACGTCCCAAGGTCCCATGTTCACATCCCAGGGCCAGTGGGAACAACCAAGATGAACAGCTAAATAAAATAAATAAAATCCTTCTTCCTAGTCTCTCTGCCTGTGTCTGCTCAACTTCATTCCTGCCTGTACTTTTTCTTTAAGAAAAATAGATAGATATGCAGAGCAGGCATCTTTCCTTCTGGCTATCTAAGTGTTATGTCCAGAGCTTCTGTCCTCAGCATGCTGCTAAGCAGGAGGCAGAGCTCAGAGAACTACAGACACATGTACCCAGAGTCCTCATGGACTGGAGACGCCTTATCTCTGGACTTTCTCTTATGTGAGATACTGCATTTCCTTATCACTGAAGCCAATTCGAATTATCATTTCCTGTTTTTCCAGCCGGAATCATCCTGATAAAACACAGAAATCTGAAAAGTTGGAGCAAGGCAGGCATTGTACATACAGATACACAAATTGTTACCAAACCGTAGAAGAAAACACTGTGTACATTCGTACACCGATAAAAACGGATGATGTCCCGAAAGTAAACATTATCCAAATTGACTCCAAAAGAGAGAATATCCAGATCTGATCACTTATGACAGGGGGAATGAAAGTTTGTCAAAGATCTGTCTAAAAAAGGGGAAAAAACCATTTGCTATTATAGGAGAATTCTATCAAATTCAAATTAATAAAGTGCTGTGACTTGTGCCTGGACAAGAAGTCTCAGTAGAGCACAGATATCAAACCTTACCTGAATCAAACATGAATGCAGTGCGATTCTACCCATATCCTGACATTCTCCTGAAACTCTGACGTGTATCTGGAGGACACAGGAATAGCCAAAAATATCTTGAAACAAAAGGATGAGAAAATGACCTTCTATATATCTAAGTACACTAGAAAGTTACAGTAAATAAAATTGTGATTCCAATGCAGAAAAAGACAGAAAAAACAATGTACTAGAAAGGAGTTCGAAAATAGGCTTATGTATGGGTTTAAAATGAAAAGGAAGTATTTCAAACCACTGAATTATGCAGTCAGTGGCATTTAGGACTAAGTGACTCCCCTATGGAAAAGCATGTTAGGTCCTTACCTTACACCAAACACAAAAATTAATTTCAGCTGTATTAAGACCTAATATTTTTTAAGTGTTTAAGTGTCCTCGATAAGCATACATGATGATAGCTTTTGAAACCCTTGGGAAGAAGAATGCTTCCAAGGCATGTCACGTAACTCAAAATTATGGGAAAAGTTAATTAATGCATTTAGCAAATATTTATTGAAAATCTACAATGTGCCAAGCCTTGTTCTAGATCCAGGAATAGATCCGTGAATAAATCAAACACCTTTCGTGGGGCTTAATCTTAGTGGATATGTAAATATCTTAGGGGGGAAAAAAAGACAATTACATATCATAAATGACACCGTGAAGAAAATAAAAGCAAAGCAAGAGCAGTGGAGAAGGGTGGGCAAGGAAGTCCTTGCTGAAGAAATCTGACTCCCAGAACACAGTCACAGAGGGCTGCAAAGGAGCACCAAGTGAGAGTGCAAGTGGTCATGGGGGCCAAGAGGTTCCATGTGAAAACTCCCAGGGCCCCACAGTCACTCTATCTCCTTTGCACTCTGTCTCCAGATGGAGCACTGAGGCCCAAGCAAACAGTCTTGGCTATGGCGGAGGCCAAGTGGAAGTGCCTACACTTTTCTTACTCTCTGTCCACATAATCAAGTCAACTAACTGGTTAGGCTTGCTGAGAAATTATCATAAAGAAACTGACCCTGGGGGTGGTAGGTAAATGTCAGACTTTACCCAGGTCATCATAAGCCCCACTGCCCCCACCTTGGCTAAGTGTAAAACCTGTACATCCAGGGGCCTCCAGAGAGGGTGGCAAAGATTTTCCAGTCAAGCTGTAGATCAATTCACCTTCCACACCACATCAAGCAAAAAAGGGGAAACACTGAAGAAACTCTGGTAGCAGTCAGAAGAGAAGGGGAAGTAAAGAGCACAGAACAGGGCAGATTCAGGAAGGTTCAGGAAGCTGGTCTCATCTGGGCCGTGCCATAGGGGTGAATGAACTTCACCCACTTTCAGTCTTTGTCTCAGCTCAGAAGGGCATGTGCAAGGGAACCACTGCTTTTCCCATCGCTCTTCCCATCCTGGGGTCGGCAGTGCTGGGAAGACTGCTTGGAGAACTTGCTCTCCCCCAGAACATGAAGAAATACCAAGAAACGTGCCAGGGAAAAAGAAGAGGAGAGTCTGACTACCTCTCAGAGAAAGCAGAATGACTCTGAAATCATGCCACCACAGCAGAGACGGCTCATGACAAGAAGTCTATGCAGACCAGAGAAAAATGATGGCTGGCTGTTTGGAAACCTGGGCACACCTACTAACCACATGTATGACAAGCTCTATGATTAGGACTTTGTAGAGTGAATTGTCATCACATATGTTACAGCACATCCTACTAACACTCGTTTAAATTTTTAAAAGATTTGGCGTGTCCTTGTGGCTCAGCAGCAAAGGTGCAGGCCATGTATAAACCCAAGGACCAAGGGTTGGAGATCAAGGGTTGGAGACTGAGGGCTGGGGGAGATAAAGCAAAAACAAACAACCCCTCCCCCAGTATTTAAATTACAGGGACGCAGTGCTGATTAGCTCACTTGGGTGCATGCTGTCATCTGGAATCAGGGGTGATGTTCACCACCAAGGGGAAGCAGAGCTATTTTGCCAAAGCAAATTCAGGCTGTTAACGATCTTGGAGAAGTGCATCCTGGGCTGGGAACGGTCGCATAATCCATTATATTGGGATTGGCAAAAACTGTAAATGCCCAATATTGACAATGGAATCAGGAAATAACTTCCCTGTTTACCTTGATAGGACACCATAATATGCTTTTCTTTTCTTAAAACAATATGAGAGTATCCTTTGAACCAATGATTCCACTTGCAGGAAAATTTTTAAGTAAAGCTGCAGGCAGGAATGATGTGAGCAGGCAGGCAGGAAAAGAAAGGGAAAGAAGCATTTCACTTACTTTTATTTAGTTGTTCTTTTCTTAAAACAATATGAGAGTATCCTTTGAACCAATGATTCCACTTGCAGGAAAATTTTTAAGTAAAGCTGCAGGCAGGAATGATGTGAGCAGGCAGGCAGGAAAAGAAAGGGAAAGAAGCATTTCACCTATTTTTATTTAGTTGTTCATCTTGGTTATTACGCCCCAGCCCTGAGACACAAACCCAGGTCCTTGGGATGTGCATGGACTGCGACAACCAGAGGCAATGGACCAAACCACTGCTCCACCAGAGCATGTGTCCCTTGTCGGAATTTATCCTGTGGAAATACTCATACATGAAGTCAAAGCATTCAACCAAGGAAGTTATTCATCACAGCATCATGTCTAAAATGTGGTAGCATTTAGAAAGTTGGTTAAATAAAATATGGTTCATTATTTGTACTATAGAATGCTACACGATCCTTAAAAAGAAAATATTTCCATGAAGTTATATAATACTATTAGTCAAAATAAACCAATTGAATAAATATATGGAAAGTGTGATCCATTGATGATCTTTTAAAAACTATAACTATGTCTTAGATGTGTATGACAAATCCAAAAATATACCAAATTCAACACTGGTTTATCCATAGAAAAGGGAGCAGAACTGGGGGGAGAGTATGAGGACAGTCTAGTCACCCTAGGAGCAGTCCCATATACATCCCAAGTTCCCGGTTCAAGATCTG
This sequence comes from Solenodon paradoxus, assembly GCA_004363575.1. Classification (NCBI taxonomy): domain Eukaryota; kingdom Metazoa; phylum Chordata; class Mammalia; order Eulipotyphla; family Solenodontidae; genus Solenodon; species Solenodon paradoxus. The sequence goes on from RJWH01000544.1 coordinate 654,436, forward strand.
GGGTAAAGGGAACAACCAATGTGAATATTTTTATTTTTCATATCTCTGTATCATTTGAGCTTACAAGCTTACAACCAGCATTAATTTTTGCCAATGTGTATACATGCAAAATATTGTATGTTCCAATTTACAAATGCAGATAAATATTGATTGCTACAGATTGAAATGCAACTTGATATTCCTTAAAAATATCTGATTAGTGTTGACTTATATAGGTTTACATGTGATCTTAATGACAGTTTTTGCTTATTTGTTTTTTTTTTTTAAAGAGGAAGAAAGGAAGGCAGGAATGAAGGCAGGTAGGAAGACAGGCAGGAAGGATAAGAAAAGAGGAAGTGGCATTTTTTTTTTCTTCATTTTGCTATTTTTCCCCACCCTAGTCGCAGATGGTGAACCAGGTTTGCTGGTTTAATGCTTGCGCCACCAGGGTGCACCGCTGTATTTTAATTTTATAAAAAAGAGTATCAGCAGTGCTCCCCAGTGGAGTAGTATTTAGATTCAGACTCCAGCTGAGCACAGTCCACATATATCCCAAGGACCCAGATTCATGTCCTGGGGTTGAGGGAACAACTAAGATGGACTAAACAAGATAAATTTAAAAAATTTAATGTGGGCACGCCCTGCTGACCTAGCGGTCTAGTACAACCTGGGAGCAGTCCCACGTACGTCCTAAGTCCCCAGGTTCAAGACCTGGGGCCAAGGGAAGAACTGAAGTGAACATATAAATAAAAAGAAATAAAGTGCTTCTTCTGCCTCTCTCTTCCTACCTGCCTACTCATCTTCATTCCTGCCTTCAACTTTCCTTTAAAAAGTAAATTAAAAAATAAAAATAAAAAAGCTTCTTCCTCCTCTCTCATACTGCCTGCCTCTGCTTGCCTTTATTCCTGCCGGCAATTCTCCTTAGGCTCATCATACAAAGCATTTTAAATGGGACATTACAGTTGCTGGGTTTTTTATTATATTTTATTTTATTTTATATTTCTCAGCCACCCCACCATTTTAATATAAATGTCCTTTTTGTCCCATTTTTAATAAGCTGGGGTCATCTAACATGGGGCAAAATGGGCAGTTATGTTGCCCCAAGCCCAGTCTATTGAGGGGTCCCAAAAGTAGCTTCCCCTTTTGACTCACGTTAAAGACGGCCCTTGTGCTGACAGCAGTGGGCCATGGTCACTACTGCTGTTCCCGCCCCTGTGAGGAAACCAGAGCCATGGAGGAAGAGGATTCCCACCCACCCAACCTGCTTCTATTTCTTCAAAGGGAATAGAACACGGTAGCATGGTTGAGCATAGCTAAGTACTACAGGGTTATCTCTGGCACTGTGGGAGTTATTGGGCATTTCTGGCTTTGGGATGGTGAAAGCCGCTTGTATTTTAGGCAGGACATTTAGAGCAAGGCTTACAGGGGAACCAAATTTGGGTTTTGCCTAAGGGGCCAAAATTCTTTGCACGAGTCCTGGTCATTTATATGAAGTCCTACCAGATCACACACCATTATTATACCATCACTGATGGGCATCACATAGAACTTGTTGCTGGTCTGGCTGCTCTGCTTCTGCTTGGACTGCTCCACCTCTTCCCCTCCCCTGAGTCACCAGTGCATAACCTGTTCCAGTTTTTACCATCTCAATGTCCCATTTTTGTCTCAAGGAAATATGTTCAGCCTACCTTTCCTACTTTTTTTTTAATGAGCATTAGTCTAGTAAGAGTATTTACATATAAATAAAAGGAAATGAGTTGCTAGTGTGTAATTTATAAAAAGACATGCCATATTTTGCCATGTGTAATATCCACTTTTTTGCCCAAGTTTGTGAGGGAAAAATAAGGATGTGCATTATATATTGCTAGTATTAATTCCCAATCTATATATGTATATGTTTTTAATTCTTTTATTTATGCTTATGAGTAAAAAGTGTAACTCTAGAAATCAGTAACAGTATCTACATACAAAATCATACCCTGGAATATGATAATCAGTTTTGTTGAACTTATGACAAACTTGTTATGAAAGCATTTTCGGCCAATAATTCAACAAAATAAAACAGAGGGTGATGTATTGTTGTCCACAGAGTAAGTGACTAGCTTGATCAGATAGGTGATGCCAACTTTATTACCGTAGGGAAAACAGCATATTTCTCTTCACACACTTTAGGTGGGAGCTAGCAATCTAGCTGATACTTTTACAAAAATACAGACACAGCAAGCTGGAAGTTAATAGTTATTAAACATGCTAAGGAGCACGGCCACAGAGCTGTCAAAAGACACTGTGGACCTCGTCCCACAGAGAGTGTCCTCAGATGGTGGAGGCAGCAGGAAGAAAAGTTTCTTGTACCTTCTATCCGCTCCTGTGTTTGCAATTATTTGCCACATAAAATTTCTTGCATCATAATATGTTAAAAAAAAATGCTTGAATTCCTTTATAATACAAAGGACAAGTACCTAAATATAGACCAATAAAATTTTGAATTGAAACATTAAAATGAAAGATCTTTTTTCCTGAAAATTTGGGCCAAAAATATGAGTGCACTTTATGCACAGAAGCATATTATACATGGCAAAATATGGTATTGTTACTATGTTACTATGTTACTATGTTACTATGAAAATGGACAAGAATTCATGAACAGGAAAATCACCGAATAAATGTGAATGGTCAACACTGTTATAAAGCACATGATTTGGCTAAAAGTAAACCCTCCATAGCAAAGTCATTATAATCACTATTTCTTATTATTGTAACAACCTGTATGTGTGAACTCGATGGTGCATATCATGAGCTCATGGAAACCTCACCAAAGGTGACTGTTACATCCTGGGTGCAAGGATCAAAGCTGCATTACAGTCCCCCACCTTGGGAACCCCCCGGTCATGTGTCTAACCTGCCCCATAGCTTCCCTGAAGTCACGTCCTACTGCCACTACAATAGGAGAGCAGGACCGCCATGAAACTTGGCTTCCTGAAAATGAGTGTCCCCAAACTGAGTGTCAGCTACTCACCATGGAAGGAAGAGGAGGACATGGAAGCCACCCAGATTCACTGGAAGAGGTGGGCTCTCACCTTACACTCCAAGCCGCCCCTCTCCCTCACCCCTCTCCTACCCAAGACCAACCCCTCCCAACGTGTTGATCATTGAAAAGAAGCACATCCATTTTAATCCTTCTTTGGGGTTTTTTATTTGCTTTTTTGTTACCACTTTAAATGTCTTGTCACCCCTTAGTCTATTTCAAAATTTCTGAGATCCTATCTACTTAGATGATTTTCCCCATGTAATCCGGAATATAAGTATTTCTCATGTTGCTATGATCTCTTAAAAAATGCAATTTTTTGGCCTGGACCTTGACAGAAGGAGAAATAAGCACAGGGAGACCATGTAGGCAGTCATCTGGGACCACCATATCTGTAGCTCTGATACAAGGACTTCAGGTCCCGTGGAGGACTCTTCCTTCTTTGGACCCAGAGCCTCCTCTTGCCCTCCTGAGGGGACTTCCATCCTGAAGACACCAGCCCCCACCTCTCTGTCTCTCTCCCCCATGTCCAGGGAAGACACGGGATACTAAATATGGTTCTGATAGTCCAGAGATTCAGGGACTTCTGAGTGTGAGAGAAGCGAGTAGGTGATTGTATTCTCAGCCTAGAGGGAGAAGAACAAAGGATGGGGTCACATAGAAGCCTCAGGAATAGAGACCACGGCAGGGGCAGCAGAGGAGAAGGAAATGGGCTACTCACTTCAGTTTTGGCATCATCTTCAGCATTCGTGAGAGTCCCTGTGGGTGAAAAGCAGAGCTTAGACTGGGCTCCGCTGTGGAAGGGGGCCTCTGGGAGCTGCTATGAGGGCTATAAAACCAGCCCCAGAGCTCACCTGAGGCCCCAGGCCTCACCTGCCCCAACCCAGGCCTGTAGGCCAACAGCTGAGTAAATCCGCCATTCGCTACCACCCACCCTCAGTATCCCAGGCTTCTCCCCACGGATCACAATGGCAAAGGGAGGCAGTCATTTTTGCTGAATTCTTTCAGAGAACCGGTGAATTTTCCTAGAGGCAAACCTGGCCACTTCGGATTCTGAAATCTTGGGGAAGGGGAGGGGGTGTTCAGTGTCAGAGTAAAGTTTTACCAGCCATAGACTTCCTGGAGAGAAGACCAAGGGCCATTTCCATATAGGACACATGACTGGAACTTTGAAGAATCTGGTTCTCCAGGACATTAAAAAGAAACAGAGTATGAGAGCGAGAGCAAGGGTGTGGCGGGCAGGAAGGAGCCAGCAGCCCGTCAGCCAGCACTTTTTCTGGTCCAAATCTAAAGCACACCAACTCCCTTATGTTTTTTGAAAATAAGACCACTTGGCCAGCTTGAAAGGGGCCTGAGTCAGCTCAGCAGTGCTCCCCGGGAAGCCAGGTGGGCTGACTTGGCAACCAGATGTGTCTATCACCCTTGGATACAGATTCTCCTGCTCCATCCTCATTCTGGAACAAACCTTGTTCTGCGTTCTCTTTCCCAGGATCCCTCAACAGGCCCAGCTAGCTGTTGGGACCGATGTCTGGCCACAGAGATGGCTTGTGACTAAGGATTTGCCACCAGTGTGGGCAGGACCAAATATCAGAGTGGAGAATCAAGTTGTGTTGGCATTTTTCTCTGGTCTGTTTTGTCCCTGGTGTTGACACAGGTCCACATCTCCATAAGCGCCCTGTGGCTTAAACCCTCCTGTGACCGGAGTCCTATGAGTTGCCTGGGGCAGAGCCTGGGGTGCCTAATGCTGCTACTATCACACTGCCAAAAACAGTTCTTCCCTGGCGCTCTGGCTTCAGCCACAGCCAGGAAATTGCCTGGAACCCGACCTTCGCCCCACCTGGGCTAGTCCTGTGCTCTCAGAACACTAAACCTGGAGGACAGAGAGGCCACCCAGCCAGTCTCTCTACTTCCTCAGTGAAGCAGTTGAACACCATGCGGGGAGACTCCCTAAAGTTTCCACTGTCTGATACAGCAGAGGCGGGTCCGCAGCCAGCACACCTGCAGACAAGAGCACCATGTTGTCCACGGAGCAAAGGCTGCCGGTGTTCCTGGGTTCTAGAACTTGCTCTAAATCTCCTCTTCCCGTTCTGCCAAGAGCTGATCCCTACACCCTTCCCCACTCTCCACAGCAAGACTCCTCTACCGCATGGGCTCCCCAGGATCCTTCTCTTTCCTTTCCAAATCCTACTTCTCACCCTACATGCCTCCGCTCCATAACTTTTAACCCCTGTCCTGTGCAGGGCTGCCCACACCCCACACACCCTCATTTCTGGCTCTGGAAATATCTCCAGCATTCCGGGACCGAGAAGTTAGAACACAGTCCTCCCCTCTCCATCCAGGGCGGGTGAGGGCTTCTACCTCGTCATTTATGGTTTCCACGTTCCAAGTGCATACACACCTTTTCCTCAGCCATCTCCTCTCCAGGGAGGTCCTTTTTAGGCCTTGGAGTTAGCCTCAGAACAAACGGAGCCATTTGAGTACCTGCCCTCTCCGAGCCCTCCCTGTCCTGTCCCGGCTGACAGCATGCAGGCCCCTGGCTGACTCTGACCTGGCAGCCCCATGAGGCATCCAGAGCCCTGTGAGGGGAGCCACACTCACCTGGTTCCTCAGGGAAGGTCTCCTCCATTTCCCTGTGCTCAGGGGCATCTAGGAGACCTCAGAGGGGCACAGAGAGGTTAGTAGGATTACGAGCAGTGCCTGAGTCCAGGGTTGGAGGCATCACAGGCCTCTCTTCTCCTGCTCCCGCCCCCCTGCCCAGGTCGGCCTGCCCCTGGAAAAGACAGGGCCAGGGACGCCTGCGAGTGTCCGGCATCAGGAAGGCCACCCCAGCAAATCTCTAGCCTGCTTTGCCTTCTACACCCATTGCATCTCCCTGGGGAGGGGGGCCTGGGGGTCCTGCACTCACATGTCCCCACTGACTGAGCACCTGGCTACACACCCGGTTACACACCCATGCTGCAGAAGGCTCTGGGGGTTAGTAGGGTTATTTCTTCTTCCTTGCCTCGATCACTTCCCGTGGGATGAACATGAAACTTCATTTATTCCCACCAGCCCTTCCTCTCCTCTGGCAGCTTCTGTGGGTTCAGGACCAGAAGTCGCCCTCTGAGAGCTGAGCACAGCCCCTCCCTTCAGTGAATCCCGGTTACAGTGCTGCTCACCACTCTGGGCAAGTGGACACCAGGAGATGTGGCCATGCCTTCCCACAGCTGGTCCTCCGGTGCCCCAGCCGACCCTCTAGGACATGCTGAGCTCTCTGACTTGGCCTGCGTGTACTCATCATCACCCTGCAAGCTGGATCTCTGGTGCCCTCAAACTGCTAAGAACCCCGCTCCTCCTCCCTGACCATCCTCACCACACAGGTCCTCATTTCATGCCAGGAGGGCTCTGCCAGCATTGCCTGCCTAGCCTCTGCCCTCACCATGGCCTCCTCCACCCTTGGGTCTGCGTCCTGTTCCAGGCACAGGTGCTTCTCTCCCATTCGTCCTTCTAACAGCCCTCTAAGGCAGCTTCTAGGAGTGGCCGCACATTCCAGACAGACAAGCTGAGGTACAGAGATGCTGTACTCACAGTACAGGTGATCAGCTCTGGAACTGAGAGGTGAACCCAGGACACTGGCACCCACATGAGCCCATAGCTAGCCAAAGCTACCTCCTGGGAGTCTGCGGGCTCCTCTGCCCACCTTCAGCACTGTAGCCTGTGTCCATCTTGTCCCATCTAAGGGTAGTGACTCATGTGTCCTCCCATCTTCCTCACAAGCCGAAGACTCCTGAAGAGCGGGGATGGGATTTGGCCTGGGGGCTAGCATGGTGCTGGACACAGAGCCAGGCTGCTCAGGCCTGGCCGAATGAGTGAATGAGTGAATGAATAAAAGACAAGACCACTGCTGAATGCTGAGAGTCTAAGGCTCAAAGGAAGGGTTCTGGCCACATGTGGGGCCAATTAAGAGTTGGAAACAAGAGGACGAACAGAGTCACAAACCTGAAGTCCACTTTCGATGAAGCTGGAGCCAGGTGACCAGGCCGGCAACAAGGACCACAGCAGCAATGATAGCGCACACCGCCACAACCGCAGTCATCAGCGAGGATGCACTCTGGTTGGAGCCTGGGGAAAGAGAAGGCTCAGGAGGGATGGAGTCTGGGGAAGGAGAAGGCTCAGGAGGGATGGAGCCTGGGGAAGGAGAAGGCTCAGGAGGGATGGAGCCTGGCAAAGTTGTTGGTTCAGGAGGGATGCAGCCTGGGGAAGGAGAAGGCTCAGGAGGGATAGAGCCTGGCAAAGTTGTTGGTTCAGGAGGGATGCAGCCTGGGGAAGGAGTTGGTTCAGGAGGGATGGAGTCTGGGGAAGAAGAAGGCTCAGGAGGGATGGAGTCTGGGGAAGGAGAGAGCCCTGAAAGAATGGAACCTGGGGAAAGAGACAGCTCGACTTGGAAGGGCATGCTCTTGGGTCCCCAACCCACCCCACCTTTTCCTGGGTCCTGTCTAGGTCTCATAGGGACCACAGCACACTATCCCAACCACACTGATGGTCTCTTTGGCAGATCATGTACCCTTCACCCCAGTTCTCCCCTCATCTAGTAAAAGCACGTTGTTTGGGGAACTCTTAGCCTCCAGGAAGGGAGGGACCATGGAATAAAGCCACACATTGCAGGTAACACCACTGTATCTTGCTGGGTCTTGTCCTGCTGGGTCTTGACCCACCAGGACATGCCTCGCCCTTGGGAGCAAATGGGTAAAACGTGAGACCTCAAGGAAACAGGTAGTCAGTCCTCAGGTCCCAGGAATGCCACGAGCATTAGGTTCTTGCTTCTACTTCTGGCCTCATTATGGGGCCTGCATTTCAAGAAGGACAGCAGCCTGGTTACCTACCACCTGGGAGCGAGGGCTCCGAACCCCGGCCATGGCACCTGCCCACTGGCCAGTCCTTAGCAAAGTCTGCGAACTATCTCTCCTTGCCTGGATCCCCGGTTTTGCTGTGGTGATGTTTCCAGATCTCCGTGTAGGCTCATGTGACCTTAGCCCCAAATGTCCACCCCCGCTTCTCCCCATCTTAGATTCCGACAGGGCTCCCACCTTGGACGGTGATGGTCACTTTCTGAGACGAGTGCTGTATCCTCCCTAGAAACCCCGTGCAGTGGTACTCGCCGCTGTGGCTGAGGTTTGCCTCTAGGATGGTGAAGTTGTGGTTTTGACTGGTATACTTTCTGGCTTTTCCATCCTGGTAGAAGGTGACCTTGAGCAGATGTCTGTTTCTCCAGCTGTGACACCTCAGCAGGATGGAGTCACCCTCCTGGAACACCAGGCCCGGGCTCTGGAGCAGCAGCCAGTCTAAAAGACACAAAGTGACCACAGGACTTGAGTCTGGACTCACTTCCAGGACCTGGACCTTCCTGACAGGTGGGCCATGTGTGGAGGTAAGAGCTGGTGCTGGGAACGCGACAGCCCTGGTCTGTACCCGGGGCCCGTCACTGACAGCGCTGTGAATTGGGAAAGTCATTTCACATTGCTAAGCCCTGTGTCTCCTCTGTGAAAATGCACAGAAGATCCACTAACACCTGTTACTACATGCCCTGTCTTCAGAGGACACTTGTCCTCACTCTCGGTCATGGGAGGAGGCAACCACAGCCCTGTCCTGCCTGCAGGTCTCTCAGCAAACAGACAAGGCACCATCGACAATCTGATACAGGAGGCATCTGGGGAAGGGGCTCGCAGCAGGGATATGTGTCCTTGGGGAGGTAAAAAGCCGTGGACTCCAGCAGATACAGTCTTTTTGACGAGTGTGGCCGGTGGGGTCTTTGTGCCAATGGAGCCTGAGCTGCACTTTCTTTTTCTTCCAATTTATATCATTTTCTGAAGAAAAAAAAAAAGGACTTAATAGTTTGCTTGTGCAGGGAATAATCTCAGGTGGTGCTTATGGGCTGGGCTCTGTCCGATCTGTTTTCTGACAGCTGGAATGGGAAAGAAGGTGTGATGGAAGGCAGCAGGGGTGCAGAAAGGGTGTGTCAGGTCTCCTCTGCCTCTGAGAAAAGTGCTATTGGCTAAAAATGCATGGGGATGCTCGCTGGACCCAGGAATTTCTCAAAGACATTTCCGCTTTTTAGTCAAATCTTCATCTGGACCAAACCTTGGTGTTCTTAGGATGATTGAAGATGCACTGCAGCAAGAACCACCAGGAAACTTGGGGAAAAAAAAGAGGTTTATTATTTATAAGACCTGGAAACGACACAGTACACCAGCCAGTGTGAGGTCACAGGGAGAGGAGTTCGCACATGCCTGGGCTCTGCTTTTTTTCTTTAAGGAAAGGCACAGGCAGGAATGATGGCCAATAGGCAGGCAGGAAGAAAGAGAAGGAAGAAGTACATTATTTTTTATTTAGTTGTTCATCTGTATACCACCATGGCCCCCCTTGGGATGTGTGTGGACTACGCACAGCAGAGGGGCGGTGGATCTAGCCACCACTCCTCCGGGAAGCACCATGGGTCCTGCGGTCCTGCTTCTATTGGGGCTGAGGGTAGGAATTCTAGTGTTTTGAGGGCTCTCTCTCTCTCTCTCTCTCTCTCTCTCTCTCTCTCTCTCTCTCTCTGTAATTTATGGCAGTGACTTTGTTTTACAAATTAAAATAAAATCATATGTAGAATTCCCCATAAGTGCAGGTTCCCCATTCCTCAAATATATGTCAACACACTCTGCCCTCCACCACATCACCAGGCGCTCTTCAGCACGGCCCACAAAGCCCACTCTTTAGCAGTGAATCGGAATCTTTTGGGTATTGCTGGTAAGAGGGAGGGGCCGGCGGGAGTGGTGGGGAGCAGCAGCAGGCAGAAGGAAGAAAAGAGAAAGAAGCATTTATCTATTTATTTATTTAGTGGTTCATTTTGGTTGTCCCGTCCTCCCCGCAAACCAAGCCTGAACATGAACCCAGGTCCATGGATTTCCTGTGGACTATACCAGAGTCACAGACTTAACACCAGGGCAACCAAATTTAAATATTTTTCCTTTTTTTTCTTTTTCTTGTTAAGGAAAAGAGCAGGCAGGAATGAAGGCGAGCTGGCAGTTAGGAACAGAGAGGAGGGAAAAGCACTTTATTTTCATGCACTTGTTCATCTTGGCTGGTCCCTCAGGCCCCAGGACACAAACCTGGGTCTGTGGGATATATGTGGACTTCACCAGCCAGAGGCAGTGGACCTAACCACTACTCCAGCGGGGTGCATCTCCACCAAATTTAAACCTTAAGAGGAGGAATTTAAGGAAAGGAAGAGAGACCGTGGCCAGTTGTCAATATCCCCAGCAGCTGGGAGACGTACTCGGGGTGGGGATCTCTGGTTCTCGCAGAAATGGAGGCTCTGGCTGAGGTCAGACACTTGCTTTACAAATAGAGCAGCTAATGGTGGCTCACATGACGGAATGACGACAGCCTCCTGCCTGCCAGGGACACATTCCTCATCCCAACCAAGCATCTGGAGGTGATCACCAGGGACACAGGAGAAAAGCAGCAGTCCCAGTGGCCATGACAAGAATGAAAAAAGTCAGGACCACAGCTCCTGTGGATGATCCAGAGGCACCAGCTGCTCCGGGGGTGGAGGGGCACACCTTGATCCCCCACTTCTGCCCCTGCTGCACGGGTGCTCTGCCTCTGAGGACAGGGCCCTGACCAGGACTCCCCTCCAGCATGAGGCTGAGCCACTGAAATGAAGCTGACAAACAGGACTGACATCCAGTGAACATACCTGCACAGCACCAGGTAGGAAAAGATAAGGGGAAATCAACAGAGAGAGGCCAGGCAGGAGAAGAGTCACTCAACAGACGCAGAGCAAGAAGCCAGACAGAAAACAACAAAAAAACAAAAACACAGCTTCCCTGCTTCGGAACTAAGAACTTTACAGAACAAGAAAAGCAGAGAATGAGAACAACAGTGCCCCCTATAGCTGGCTTATATGTAAATTAAATTCCCTTTTCTTCCTTTCGAGGAGAAGGCCCACTCTCTCCCTTGAGAGTCTTTGTTCTTTATCCTTTCTTTCCATTAAAACTTACTTTGGAACAGCTGGGGCCTGGGACCCTGGGGTCAGGGAGGCTCAGCCATGCTCCCAGGTCACTATCTCTGAAACAAGGAACTAGAGAAACCTCATTTTTGCTGGGTTACTGTACCGACCACAGAGCCCTGGGGTCCCCGCTTTCTAGATAATCCTCTGGCAGTGAAACAGAAACCTTGGACCCGCCCAGTGGGACCTTGGCTGAGACGGGTTTCTGTGAGTCTGCTGAGACCTAGGAAGAAGTTACATGTCAACAGAATAGCTTAAGACATTTAGGGTGTGACCTCTACTTATGCAAACTGACCTCTACTCTAGAATGTGATCTCTGCTTTTGTTTGTTTGTTCCCCTTGCATTGTACAAACCATTTCTTTGAGGCTCATTCATGTTCTGGGTTTTTTTTATAAATACCCCGCATTATTTGGGTTGGGGCCCCATGGTTTTACTCCATGCGATGGCTGGCTAATAAATTCCTCCTAATTCTCTTTCAAGTGTCTCTCTGATCGCGTTGGTTACTTTGTAACATCTCCATGCCGCTCTCCCCGATAAAGGCCAGGTGAAGCCAGAGGTCGCCATCATAGCTAGAATTAGCTGAACCCAGCCAGGTGCTGTTGACCCCATCACACTTGGCCTAGACCTTGGCCCAGGTGCTGTCGGAGGTGCTGGGGCCAGTGCATGGCTGAAGGCCAGCACACTTGACCGGGTGATTGCCATCCTTTCTTCCTCACCAGCAGGACTGACCCACATGTCACCTCTTGGAATAATGCTGCAGCAGAACCTCTGGGAGTCATGGAATTGCTCTTGGGGTGGGGGGTGTGATAGGACAAGGGCCCCCCAAAAGGCATAGGTGATGCCATTTGGTGCTGGGGGCGCTCCACTATATGGGGCATTTGGATAGGATTCTCCACTGGCCTTTGTCTCAGTCTCTCCTGGCCAAGCCAAGTCCGAGGCCCTTTTCTCGGTCTCTTCTGGTAAAGATCCTCACTGTTTTGGCAAATGTCTTGTATTAACATTTTAATGGATTTCCTAACAGACTATCTCAACAGTCACAGACACCTCCTCTGCACGCTGGTGAACATGGCAGTTCCACACCCTGCATCTGCAAGTCCACCCTGACTCCTACATTCCTTGGGGTCTGCAACGACCCTCAACCTCCGATAAAAATAGCCAATAGCCCTTCCCGGGGCTGGTGCCCGCCTTTATAGAGCCAGCCCACTTCAAAATTCCAATAAAAATAAACTTTTTGGAATACTTGAAGGTTTCTAGGTCACTCCTTCCATGATCCCAAACCAAGAAATCCCCAAACCTCCTGGGGAACTGGGGCACTCTGCACCCCCACTTCAGGAGCCTCACCTCCTGGCCACCTCCTCCCCGGGACCTGCCTGACCTCAGCCCTGTGGGGATTTACAACAATGCACACCCTAAATCTATACAATGTCAGAGGCAATGTGCCTTCAATAAACTTAAAACACACACACACGCACACACACACTCACGCATGGCACCTCCAGTGCACAGGGGATTAGGGCAAGAAAATGCCTATTGTCAGCAGGACCCCCAGAGGGAGACTTGGATCCCCAGTGAGCAGATGAGGAGACTGAAGCTCAGAAGCTGCAGTGCATGAATTCTTCACGTGCAGAGGGTGAGTGACTCACAGGGCAAGGAGTGGGGTGTCTGTGGTGCTTTTTCATTTCTCCGTAAAACCGGAAGGAGATTCCACCTGCTTCTCACTCTGCTCTGTCTGTGGCCTGCTGATCTTGCTCGGGAACCCCGACAGAGCTCCTTCTCAGGGACCACCCAAAGCCCCAGCGGGGTCAGTGGAGGGGAAATGACTGTGCAAAACGACTTTCAGTGGCACCATGGGCTTCCAAGAGTCTGGCCACTCCTTCCCAAATCCTCGGAGCCAAGCAGAGTCCCTCCCGGCCCCACTGACCGGAAAACACGCCCAGATGCACGGGGTCACTGAGGCTGGACTGGCCCGTCTGGCACCTGTAGTCCCCGCTGTCGTTGCTCCTGGCCTTGAAGCTATAGCTGGGCTTCCCATCGACAGGCATGGAGCTCCCATTATGGAACCAGCGGATGGAGTGATCCCCAGAGGCGTGGGGCCCCTGGCACTGCAGAGTCACATTGTCTTCCCGTAACACTCTGACCCAGGGAGGCTCAAGGCTCAGCACAGCCTTCGGGAGATCTGTAAGGGACAGGGACCGTGTGAGGGAAGGCCCACCTCAGCAAGGACCTGTGCTCGCTGGGGATCGCCGAGAAACGACCCAGATAGCTCTGCTCCTGAAGGCTGGCCATCCTCAGCCTCTGGCCAGGGAACCAGGGCTGCTCGGGAGCCCACCCCTTGCAGGGAGAGGCTGGGTAGGAGGAGAGCAGGGCAGCGGTCACCAAAATACATGGGACCTTTGCCAAGGGGCCTCCTAACCTCCCCTCTCTTACACTCATACACACGCACACACTCATACACACACTCACTTATACACACTCACACACATATACAGTCACTCATATACACACGCATACATACACACACATACTCATGCAAACACACATGCACACATATGTACAGCTGACTCACACATACACACATTCGTGCACACACGTGTACACACTCATACACACATGGGCGTACATACCACTCAGTCATGTACACAGTCATGACATGTTCATCATCACTCATACACACTCATACATGCCTGCACTCATACACACTCACATTCTTACACACACTCATACATATGAACACACACTCACACATATACACTCATACTCATGCACACACACTCACATATATTCATACGTGCCTGCACTTAGCCACATACACACTCACATTCTTACACACACTCATACACATGCACACACTCATACACATGCACACACACTCATACATGCACACTCATACACATGCACACACACATATACACTCATACATGCCTGCACTTACACGCATACTCACACACTCATACACATTCACACACACACACACACTTTGAGGTATGCACACACACTCACACATATACACTCATACATGCCTGCACTTACACGCATACTCTCACACACTCATACACATTCACACACACACACACACACACACTTTGAGGTCTCCTTTCCTCCCTGCACATGGAGGCCTATGGACACTAGCAGACGAACTCCCAGCGCGGTCTCGGGAGCCAGGGTCAGCACCTGGCTTCATGGTTCAGAGAAGTAAGTGCCCGGCAGAGCTCATGCCCACAGGATCTCCTATTTCTGTCTGGCTGAGAGGGCAACTTCCTGCTCTAGATCTGGAGCAAGGAAGATGACTGAGGGAGGGGACAGGGTGTTTTCTGTGGCGTCTCTGAGCCACCCACCAGGACAGAAGAAGAGTACATTTCCCACCCCTGCCTCCTGGAGAGGGGAACAAAGGGAGGGAGGGCCGGGGCCTGGGTCACTTACCAGGGGTCGCAGCAGCAGGAGCTGTGGGGAGAGAAAGCAGAGGTCAGGGATCTGGAAGCACCTCCTTGCCTGTCCCTCAGTACCCACGTCCCTGTCCGTCTAGGTCAAATCCTGGCACACTGACCTGTAAGTGGACCAACCCGCAACTGGGGTATGCCCCATGTGTGAGGACTCATGAGCAACATGACTCATGGCCGTCCACACATCCCTCTGGCAAGTTGTCCACTGTTCTTGGTAGTGACCCCCATCTTTCTGACTCCCCCAAATTCCTGGCCTCTGTCTCCAACTCAGCCAATGTCTTCCCTCACGCTTCATGGGAAAACAAAGCAGTTATACTGGAGGTCAAACATCTTCCCTTGGCACGCCGTGGTAGAGCAGCGCCTCTGAAGAGCACACGGCACATACCGCTGGCTTTGAGTCCCAGGTCCAGGAGGGACACAACCAGTGTGAACAATGAAATAAAAATAGAATAATGGCCTTCTTCCTCCTCTCTCTCCCTTTCTGCCAGCCTGCCTGCTCGCCTTCATTCCTGCCTGTACCTTTCCTTTAAAAACAAAAAGAAAAGGAAATTGAAAATGGATATCCCATACAATCCTGTCATGCCACTTCTGGGTATTTACTCCCCAAAAAACACAAAAACACTAATTTGCAGAGATGTACGCATGCACATGTTTATTGCAGTGCTGTTTTTTTTTTTTTTTTTATAATAGCTAAGAAGTGGTAGCTACCTATGTGCCCATTGTCAGAGAAATGGGTAAAGAAGATGTTTGTATACCCAGTGCAATACTACACAGCCCTAAAAAGGATGCGTTTCTGTTATGTGGGACATGGATGGAACTAAGGGGTTGGAACTAAGATTAGTCAAAAGATAAAATCAAATACTAGATCTCACCAATATGTGGAATATAAAGAAACAAAGCAAAGGAACACACTAAACAAAACCCAGTTCTTGTACGTTAGCAATAGAACTGAAGTTACCAGTGGGAAGGGGTTGGGAGTAGGGGTAAGGGGCCCTGGGTCCAGTGGACAGGGATGAAGGACTTCTGATAAGATAGTGGTGGGTGTGATGTGTTGTCAGATACTTGACAAATGATGAATCTGCACATTTGAACTTTTATCATTTTGTAAATCAAAATTACCTCAGCAAATAGTAAAAAAAAAAAAAAAAAAAAGAAATCAGTGTTACTTCCCAGTTTCCCAACCATCAGCAGCCTCCCTCTCACAGCTGCTTTCCCTGCTCACAGGGTGAGAGCAATACCAGTGCCTTCTAAGTTCTTCAGACTCACTTGGAGCTTTGTGTTCGCAGAACCCTCTACTCAAAATGGGCTTCCTGTTGTCTTCAGTTGGCTAAGTCCTATCATGTTCAAGATCCCCGCTGACATGTCGCCTCCTCATAAAACTCAACGCATCATCCTGTGAAAGGATACTGCGCTCTCATCTCCACACGGAACATTTCTTATCAGAGTATCCTGTTTACGACCTCAGTCCTTTCCAGTCTACATGCGTCCTTGCTGCTGGCCTGTTTGCTTTTCAGACGCCCTCAGCAGCATGGAGGCTCGCGGAGGCTGAGCCACATTCATTTTGTGTGTCGACGCCCGGAAGTCACGGAATGACCCCGGGAAGGGAGAAACAGAGGCCCCGACGTTGTTCTGGAGTGGGAGTGAAGAACAGGACAGTGACCGGGGTGTGGCAGAGGGGGGGATGTTTGTATGAGTGAACTTGGCACTGGATGAGCTGTGGGGGTGGGCTGAGGGATGACCAGGAACAAGCCGGTTGTGTTCATACCATGCAGATGTTAGGAAACTGTCAGATAACAGAGCAGAGAGAGGCAGATAAAGAAGTGGAGATGAGGAGGAAAGACAAAAAGAGACAAGAAAAGAAAAGACGTCACCCACCACATCTCCACTCCACAATCACAGAGTAGTGAACAGTGAAGATGAGCGCGCGAGCACGCTCCTGTGGGGACAGGGAGGCTGTCTTGCTCGCTGAGATGCCCCCCGTGCCAGCACAGGGCCAGCCTCGTCGGATGTCGCACAGACCATGTGGCAGCTGTGGAAAGCAGAAAGGGCTGCCGTGGGGAAAGGCCCCTGGGCTGTAGGGAGAGTGAGGTCAGGAGGTGGAGTTAGGGTGGCATCTTGCGACCTCTTTGAGGCACAGTGACTCAGGCCAGCTGGAAGAGATCACGGCCCATGTGCCGCACAGGCCCTGGGAAGCGGACAAAGAGCCAGCAAGATGGGAGAGTGTGCAAAAGTCGTCTCAGGACATGTGGTGTCTCCAGTAAAGAACTGCAGAGGGCACAGATCCTCAGCATCGTAGCACAAGGCAAATGGAAGAAGATACCAAGTCCCTCCCAGTGGCTGGCACCTCGCAGAAGAGGAGAAGAGAGAAAAGCAGAGAGAGAAGAAGGTCACTGCACAAGGGCAGTTCAATCACTGGGGGCTGGGAGTCCTCCTCCAGTATCCATGTGACAGCGAAACTACAGGGACAGAGCTTGGGGAGACAGCCTCAGCCTCCCTTGCCGGCCTCCTGTTAACCTGGCCTCCCACCCGGCACCATCAGTCCATGGCCACTGCTCAAGCCGGGAATATCATCGGCAAACAGCCCTTTACCTTGGCCGAAGTCTGACTTTCTCCCTGGTCCGTGCCAGGGCCTCTCCCCTGTGCATACAGTGTAAGAAGGTAGGTGTGACTTCTCTGGCCCTCGCTGATACTTCTAGAATTACCTGGAGCCTGATCCCCTGCTGTTCCCAGGGGCACAGAGCATGGCCACTGCCACCTGGAAAGGTGTCTTGGCCTGTCTTCCCGTCCTGGCCCAGCAGTGGCTCCCTGATGGGGCCTCTGGGAAGCAACCTTCCAAAGGAAGGAGCCTGCTGTTCTCTACTCAGCCTTCAAGTCTGGGCCCCTAGACTCTCAGAGCAGCTCAGAACTCCTGGGTGGCAGGACAGTGGCACAGACTCTAAATCCCCAAACTCTGCCCATGGGCACATTGGCCAAGGCCGACAGAGTCGTGGGGTGGAGTTGCAGGGTCAGCCAGCCCTCTTGGCTTCTCAACACCAACTCACCCAAGATGAGCAAAGCTGTCCACATGAGCATGTGACCCATAGGATGGTGGTCAACCAGGTGACATCCAGCAGCAGGGTTGAGTGGCACTGAGGGGCTCCCCA
>RJWH01000544.1:672155-710298 GCA_004363575.1 Solenodon paradoxus
CCCTGCGCCTCCTCCTCCCCTGCCCTCCTCTCCTGCACCTCCTCCTCCCCTGCGCCTCCTCCTCCCCTGGGCCTCATCCTCCTGTGGGCCTCCTCCTCCCCTGAGCTTCCTTCTCCCCTGAGCCACTCTTTCCATGAGACTCCTCCTCTCTTGTGTCTCTTGCTCCCCTGAACCCTCTTCTCCATTGAAGCTCCTCCTTCTGGACCTCCTCCTCTCCTATGCCTCCCTTTCTTTCCCAGCACCTCCTCCTCCTCCCCTATATACCTTCCTCCTCTGTGCCTCCCAGGACTTCCCAGGGAAGGAATCTGACTAGGCCCATCTCCTAACGAGACATCTTAGAAACTGGGAAATAACAACCTGGGGCCACAGCTGGATGGGACCTCTGGGGAGAGAGGGATCAGTCACCCAAACCCAGTGCAGCCCTACCCCCATGACTGTAAGAATTGCCACGTGGAGACTGTGCTGCAAACTTCCTGACTCCATTTCAGGCAACACTGCTGCTGCCTCTGGCTATCCCTCAGGCCTCCTGATCACAGTCCCTGGGCTGTGGAACAGGTACACAGAGGTACTACCCATGGCTGAACAGGACCACACCCCTCTCACCCTCCCTCTTCCTCATTCATTCTTTGACTCATCCATTTGTTTGTCTCTCATGCGCCCCAGGCTGCACCCTAGCTTTGGGCCCTAACCACCGCACCTGGTCACTGTTCTCCCCCGGATCTTGATGACCCAGCTTAGTTCTGGAGTCTGGGCAACAACTGGCAGTTTCTCAGAGTCCTGGTCCTTGGAAGGACCAAGATTGCTGTGTCCCAGCAGGGGTCAGAACCACTGACATTTGGGGCCAAATAACTCCTGTTCTGAGAACCCTCAAGCGCCTTATAGGAAGTTTAGCAGCGTCCCCACCCACTAGATGCCCCCTGGCCCATGGACATGAAAATAGAAATGTCTCTAGACCCTGGGAAATGATTTAAATGATTCCTCAGAGGCCAGCTTACCCTTGGTTAAGAGCACCCCTCTTGTTCTTCATAGTGGGGAGTCAGTGTGTGTCGTGGGCGTCCAGAGACACTTCCTCCCTTCTCTTGCTTTTTTCCTCATCCTCATCACCATTTGTTCACCCAATGTTCCGAGAACAGGAGAGGCTCTGGGGTCTCCGGGACCTCTGCTGGAGCCTTCCGCCGAAATGACTTCTGGATACTCCAGGAACATTCCAGAATGATCAGGAGCAACACGGGGCGTTCCAGTAACAATATGGGCTACTCCAGGATACTCTAGGATGTCCCCAGTACAAGGAATTGTAAAGCCTGCCCCACACCCTGTGGTCTTCATCCCATCCTACACCTCACTCCACCCCGATCTACCCTTACATGATTTTTAGACGAGATTGTTTTTATCAGTGACAAGATGCCAATGAGTGCTTTAAAAACACTGTTTAGAAACAAAGCAGGGAGCCAAATATCGTGACCACATGAAGAGCACGACAGAAGTCACTGTGTGGGCAGGTGAAGAGGTGCCTGTGTCTCTGCGCTCCACGGTCTCAGTCTCTGCAGGTGGATCGTTTGTAGACGAAGGACCCTCATTCACACCCAAAGGTAGGTTTAGAAGAGGAAACTGAGGCATGTTACACTTGTTAAGACTTGGAGCCAAAATCAATTCAAACTGAGCAGTGCCAAGCCAGGGGTGACTGGGGGCACTATCCTGACGGGAACTGGGGAGAATTTTATGGAGAAAAAAGGGAGCAAGGCGTGAACATTGGATGGTGATGCCAGAAGCGGTGTTATTTGGGAAAGGCTAGCTGACTGCTCGTCCTTGGTGGTCCTAGGATTTTGGTTTCTGGCAGGGTTTGCCTAGGGAGGTGGCTCTGGTAGGGGGATACCTCAGCCTAGGTTCCCTTTCCCTCCTTAACACCCTTAGCTTCAGTAAAGTTAAATGAGCTGTCACAGGATTAGAAAATGCTCATGTCAGAAAGTGAGACCAGTTTGCCTGGCCTAACACCTTCTTGTCTGTTGTACCAGAGCTTCCCCACTAGTGTGCGGGGACCCCCTGGCCTGTGAGGGGCCCAGGAGGGCAGACAGGCCAGTTGCTCTTGTCAGCCACACACACATTTCCCTGGTGCCAGCACTATGCTGTGCCCCCAAATCATCTCAGGCACCGCGCAGCACTACCAGGCATTTGGCTGAGAGAAAAAGTTCAGATAAAACCTCTGGAACAACTAGATGTCAGAGAAAGGTGCTCCCAGATCCAAAGTCTCAGCCCTTTGAGCTGTGCCATCGAGGCTCTGTCATCCAGTTCTCTGTGCTGTGTGTGCTCATCTGTGAAATGGGGAGGACGTTCGTGCTTACCTGATGCAGGCACACCTCAGATTGTCAGGCTAGGTTTCAGACCACTGCCATCAAGCCAGTAGAGCAGGAAAGCTAGTCACACACCTTGGTGTCCCGTTGCAAGGAAAGTTAAGTTGCACCTGCTGTATCGATTAAGTGTTCATGGTATTGTCATGGCAAAACCTCCAGACAGCAAGAAGACTGACAGCCGGACACTCAAAGGTAGAGAAAATCGCACTTTATTGCAAGCACCGGTGCTGGCCCAGGGGTATTGTTACCCAAAGCTGAGGGATGGGGGTGTCTAGGGGAGCTCCTTTTATACTCTGAGGTAAATATTCACCTCCTTGGCTATGTATGGCTTCTACTGGCAACTCTTATCAGTTATGTACAGCTGCAGAGTAGGGAGGCTATGCTTGCTTGTCCTTTGTCATGATAACAGGACACAGCTGCAGTCTCCGTAGTACCGCAGAAAATTCCTGGCAGACTAACTTTTACATTGGGGTCAGGGTAAGGTTTTCTACCATAGTATGTGTCTAAGAGAACAGTGTGCACACCTCAACTGAATGGGATACAAAGTGAGACCCACAGTTGGAACAATGGTGCTAATGCGGGTGAGGGTGAGTAAGACATGCTGATGAGATGCCGGGTCCATCCAGAAAGAATTCATGGAGAAAGCCATTTGGTCAGGAATACACTGCAAGTTTACTGAACGCAGAAAAGGTGAGTGTAAGCACCTGCAGGCAGGGAAAGTTTCATCATGGGAATGCACACATGTTTGTACAAACTGTGCTGCCTGCCTCTCACCCAGGCAAGATAGATTCTTGAATATATATGAGGGGAGGGGGTTTCTTCTTTCATGGGTGTGTCCAGGTTACCTGGAGTAAAAATGGCAGGAGTATCTAGGGGTGTGACCTAGACTAAGTTATAAGGTGAGGTCCTTGCTTTTCCCCAAAAAAGACTTAGAAGTCTCGGATTTTTGCCAGTTAGTTTTCTACTCATGCTGCCCTGTAGATTTTAAGCTACACTGTCCCTCATCAGTGCCATAGAACTACCCACTCAGGACTCTCACCAACCTCCCTTTTTCAAAAAGCACAATAGCTGAGAAGCACAAAGGAATCAGGCTTGCCTGCCGCAGTCTGAAAGTTAAGGGAGAAAACCCATGAATAGGCAGACCACAGAAGCTAACATACAGATTTGGTCTTTATCATTATTATGAAAAGACAAGCAGAGTCCAACTGAGGGCAACAAGAGGACCATGCTGTGGACCCTCCTCTGGGAGGACAGATCAGTCCTGTCACCACAAGTGATTCTAGCGCTAGGCTCAGATTTCTGCTTCGTGATCCAGAGGTGCTCTTGCTCTTCTCTTCTCTCTGCTTGGTTGGGTTTTGTTTCTCTTCCTCTTAGCACCCTGAGCACCCTTTCAGTCAGTCCCTGTGATTTATCAGTCCTCTTGAGGTTTTCCTCATTAAGACCACTTCCCCAAGAGCTGAGATGCCTGCGCTTGGCAGCACTACAATCAACTGCTGACCTGAGAGGAGGAGGAAGCCTGGGGGAGGCAACCACAGGAGAGAGAAGGGTGGCCTTAGAAGGCTCAGAGGGAGGATGGTGGCGGGGGCAAATGGAAGTGTGGTGGGCTCAGCATCAGTATGAAACAACCACACAGATGTATAATCAAGAAAGTCTTGATTCAAGAAGAGAGATCATGACCTAGGTCCATAATCAAAAAGCCATCCCAAGAGGTATCCCACCAGGGGCAGGGAATGGGGAGACTGTAGAGGGTCCAACAGGGATGTGGTCTCAGCTTAGGTCATTTGTTTAGCAACTTTTGAATTGGTGATGAAAAGGCTAAACCCAATCACCCCCCAACCTCTCAGAACTGATCTTTTGTACACGCCTCATTCTGACGTGATGATTGTCTGGAGTCTAGGACAATGGAGTCATAATAAGCCTAGAGGCAAGGGAAAAGCTCCTGCCTTTCTCCTAACTCTCTTGCTCCTTCCTTAATCAAAGAAACAACGCACACCCTTGAACTTCTCTTCTCCCCTAAGAGAAGTAACTATAGTTCTTTTTCCCTCTAGAAGAATGTAGTTTGAGAAAGTTTTAATTCATAAGTTAGCTTATCAGTAGACAGTTCTTCTCTATCTAAGAAACGTATTACTTTCAGAGTAGAGATGAGTCATCCCTCTTTGTCTGTGAAGACCCCTCCTCTCCCCCTGACACCCCAGGGCCCCTTCTTCATGCTTTAGCACAGGACATAGGTCTTTGGTCTGCTCCAAGTTGCCTCAGAATGTACCGCTAAACAAATTTTCCACATGTATGTTAATAAATGTGGACTTTTCTCTTACTAATTGTGTCTAAATGTCAATTTGTCTCTATGGCCAGCCTGTAAAGAACCTTGGAGATATGGGGGAACTCTTTCCTTGACACCCACGGTAACAAGAGTCTTCAGACAGAAAGCTGTGATGTGAGCTCTTCTGTATCAACCAGCAGATGGTCTCATTTTTCTTTCCTGGTTCTCTTGCTTGTTTGTTTTCCTTTTTACGCAGTCTCCATGATGTTGGGAGATGGGGTTCGGTGGCAAACAACCAAAATTCTTAAGGTGTTTATAAATGGTGCAACTCAGAGAGTGTATTCGGGAAAAGAAAGAGATAATAGGGAACAGGGTCCGTAGGCAAACAGAGAACTGCTGCACCCCTAATCTGAGGGGGAGCCAGGTGTGTGCTCTGCTGAGCATGGGGAGGAGGACTTCTGGGTTCTGACATATTTTAGGAATCAATAAAGAAGTAGAAGAATAAAAAGAATAACAGCAAGAGACAAGTAGATGCAGGTAGAGAGGACATTCTGTGAATTTTCCAGAGATCTGTGCAACGGTGCATTGCACTGAATATCTTTCCAGAGGCCTGTGTACTAGTCCATTGTGCCAATTGTCTAGGAGAAATTAATGACTTTTGGTTTCCTAGGAGAACTCACACATTTAATTCTGTTCATTTTTAGGTAGGTTTGAAAAATGCTGCTTCCCTTTCACTTTCCCTCATTAGCCAGGTTTTGCCATTCATTCCCTCAGTCAATCATTCTCCGACATAGATCTGAATTTCTGACCGATAACCTTTTCTTTCTCTCTAAAGAATTTTGTTTCATGTTTCTTACCAGACCGATCTTACAAGACAGGTAGCAACTCTTTCTCTGAAACAGTCTAATGTGTGAAAGGTTATATCATTGCATACAGCATTCTAGATGGGTACAACTTTTTTCCTTCAGCTTTAAATATTTCACTTCACTTTCTTCCTGCTTGTATGGCTTCTAAAGAGAAGTCGGATATAATTTTTATCTTTGTTCCTATAAGGTAGGGTAACTTTTTTCTCTAGTTTCTCTCAAGATTTTGTCTTTGTCTTGGTTTTCTGAATTTTGAACAGGTATATACCGAGACACAGATTTTTCAGTGTTTTCCCTGTGTGTTCTCTTAGCTTCTAGACTCTGTGGTTTGGTGCCTGTCATTAGTTTTGGGTAGATTTTCAGTCACTATTACGTCTGTGAGGGGGAGGGGAGATTCTTCCTTCCCTCTTTCTTCCAGGTTGACTAATAATCAAATTAGAAACAAACAGATTGACAACAGGAGAAAAAAAGAAAAGTTTAATAATATGTGTATCCCCGATACATGGAGAAGACCGAGTGAGAAATGAGCAACTCTGAAACAAATCTTGTCAACACCAAGTTGCCACAAGTCATTCCTTTTCTGAGTTGATTGGCAGATTCTTAGGAAAAGACGTATCTTAAAAAAGGAGTGGAACTAAGGAGAACTCCTCTGTCCATAGTAGTTGAGTAAAATTTCAAATCTGAAAGATAGTATTGTTGCTGATGGAGGAGCCTTATGGGAATAGTCCTCTATGGCACCTCAGTTTAACAATCTGGAGAATGGGAGAATTTATTTTGCACAACAAGACAAGTGAGTCCCCATCTCCTCTTTCCTGTGACCCCCAGTCTCAGTGGAGGCCTTGGAGAAGATTACTCTGGCTGAAGTTCAGAGCAAATGGGTGGCTGTGGTGAAATTGGGCCCTGGCACAATTGCAGAAGTGAACCCACTTTGGAACCACACGGGACAAATGATGCTGACAGCAGCAACTGCAGCCAGCGCTGAACAAGGAAGAACTTGCCCAAGTCTGGGAAGGGGCTGAGCAGAGACTATGATTTATGCTGATAAAGAGATCGGGCAGGCAGGGGGTGCAGGGGGTGAGGGAGAAGAGGAAGAAATAAGAACAGACAGAGTCTCCACCCTGAAAAACTCTCATTATGATGCAGAAGACAGAATAGCACAATCTCATCCCGTCCTTGACCTTAACAGAGTGGAAAGGAACCTGGAATTTCTTACTGGAATTAAAATTAAAGGAAACTGTTAGAAAAAAATGATTGATAGCAAAGTCAGAAGATTTAGTCAAAAGGAGTGTTATTTCAGACTCATCTTCAAAAATTAGTAGGAGAAAAGAACAAATTTAATTGCAATTGTATGGAGAATCTATATGGGTGTAGATTCTGTAGGAAAATATGTTGGGGGTTGGAGTGAGGGGATAACCCTGTAGTTCTGAGGAGGTGTGTGTCCTCCGGGGAAGCCCAGTTTCA
Organism: Solenodon paradoxus; assembly: GCA_004363575.1. Lineage (NCBI taxonomy): Eukaryota > Metazoa > Chordata > Mammalia > Eulipotyphla > Solenodontidae > Solenodon > Solenodon paradoxus. The sequence continues at coordinate 679,088 of RJWH01000544.1, forward strand.
AGGATGTAAATAATCTGTATGTAAATAACCCTCATAAATTACTATTAGATCTCAAGGAAGTGTCCACCTTGGTTCTCTGGATTTAAATGACCTTCTTAGTTTGGGAGATCATATTCATTCCCACAACTGAACCTGACAGCAACTCACATGACCAAGACCAGTTGCCCTCTAATTAGATGTCTGTCCTGCCACAGAGATAGATTTATCTAACGGAAGATTATTTCTACTAAAAATCCTAATTCTAGGTAATTCCACCAATTTTCACACTTCTGGGGAGTTAAAGGAGTGGTAGAAGTTTCTTCTGAGCCGGTGGGGCCTTGATTGATCTCAGCTCAAAATAACCCACGTGTTAAAGCAACATGTCTTAGGGAGGCCTTGTATGAACATCGTTGGGGAGGCCTGTCATAACGTCTTGGGAAGCCTCTTCTAGAAATCTTGGGGAGACCTGCCTGAACATTTGGGGAGGCGTGTCTGGACATCTTGGAGAGGCCTGAGAACTGAACTGAAAGGGTGAATCCTCCCAGACAACTAGAAACCAAACATATCTCCTGAGACAATTGGCACAGTGAACTAGTAGACAGAACACACCTCCGGCAAGTTTCACAGAATGTCCTCTCCACCTGCCCCTGCCTGCCTCTGCCGGCCTCTTACCTCATTGGTAAATTCCTTGTGACCCTTCTTTTTCATTCTTATATTTCTTTATTGATTAAAACATTCTCTTCTAGGCCTGTAATATATCAAAACACAGTGGAATCTGCCCAGAAGTCTCCTCCCCATGCTCACCCAGACCATGAACGCAGCAATTCTAGCTCTGCCTAAGGGACCCCCTCCCCGTGCTATTGCTTTCTTTCTAATAGTCTCACTGAGTTGCACTGTGTTAAGGCCTCAGGAATTCTTTCTTGGGTGTTCGTCACTAAACCGGGACTCCCCACGTCACAGTCAACCCTGACACTATCTAGCTGGAGAAAGTGTCAGACTCCACAGGTTAAAGGCTCAGTTCCACAAGGCCGTCCTCAGGTCAGACACCAGACACAACTCCAAGCTCTTACCTGTGCTTCTGGCAGAGGTGCTCAGTGTAAAGGCTCCGAGAGGAGACAAAGTTCAATTAGACAAAAAATGTCGAATAGCCAGGGCTTTATTGGGGTTTGCACACCCGGGCGAAATTCCCAAGTCCGCAGAGGGCCGGGGAAGTCACGGGCTGGGGAAGTCGCACTTGAACAAAGGGGAGAGGGCTCTTTAAGCAGAGGAATTTCGCGGGTTTCCTATGTGGTGATTGGGGATTGGCCCTGTGAATCCAGGTGTGGGGGTTGCATCCCTTATTCTGATGTCATCCACCTTTTTCCCAGGCATGGCCGCTGCTGCTTTTGTCCCTGGGCCATCCTAACACTCAGGACCCCCTCTTTGAGTTCAGTTAGTTTGCTAGGTACTCACAGAACTCAGGGAAACACTTTTTTTTTTTTTTAAAGGACAGGGCGGGTAGAAATGCAGGCCTTAAGACAGGCAGGAAGAGAGAGAAGAAAGAAGCACTTTATCTTACTTGTTCATCTGGTTTGTTCCCTGGCCCCAGGACGTGAACCAGATCCCTGGGCTATATGTGGGCTGCATCTGGCAGACTTAACCGCTAAGCCACCAGGGCGGGCTGGAAACATTCTCGTTTATTATGAAAGGAGGTAACGCAAAAAAATGAGATTGAAGAGATGCACACTGTCCTCGGTGCACAGGGACAGCGCATCCACACACCCCTCCTGGTGCGCCGTTCTTCCCAAATCTCCACGTGTTCACCCACCTAGAAGCTTTCTGAAGAGTTTTTCTTGGCTTTTTGTGGAGGCTTCAGTAAACAGGCATCATTGATTAAATTATCAGTCATTGACAACAGATTCAACCCCCAGGCCCTCTCCCCTTCCTGGAGGTCTGTGGAAGGGACAGAAAGCTCCAACCTTCTTGACATTCTTTTGGCCACCAGCTCCCACCCTTAAATGCTTCCAAGACTCACTTCATTCACATAAGAAAAGATACATTTGTCTCTCTCAAAACTCAGGAAATTACAAGATTTTTAGTACCTATGAGTCAGGAACCATGGACTAGATGAAGACTACTACGGCTAAGAAGGAAGCAAAAAAATTAGACATTTCTTAGAAGAAGATAGCCAAGTGGTCAAGTAAGCACATAAAAAGATTTTTAGCTTCATTTCTTAGTAGGGAAATGCAAATTAAAAACACAATGTGATATGACTATATTCCCATCTAATTAGCTAAAATTAAAGACTGACGATACCAAGATATACCCCAATTCAAACAAAGAAAAACTTAGCTAAGAGATCAGGTTACTACCCTGCTCAACATCCTTGAATGGCTCCCATTGCCTTCAGGATGATGCTCATCCCTTCTAGAGGATGCAGAAATTCCTCAGGATGGCACCTCCCTCTGAGGGTCACCACCCCAATCCTGCACTCCACCGACACCAAAGTTCTTGGCATTCCCCAAACTTGCCATGTGCTGTCATGTTTTCACTCACACTGTTTCCTGTGAATAAAGCTATCTTGCTAGCTCACACTTATTCTTCAAGACCACAGTCCTTCTCCATAAAGCTAAACTCTTCTGCAGGAGTCATCCAAGGCTTCCGAATCTCCAAGCATATCTGATCCCACAAGTTCCTCCCATTCGTGAATATAAGGCTGGATGGGCCGCCTTCTGGGCAGCTGGACATGGAGCAGTACAGAACTGCCAGCCTTTGCTGCTCTCTGCTGCTCTCTGGTGAAACAGAATGGACCAGACAGATTTCTTCCCCAGGACACAAAGGCAGTTTTCAAGAAAACTGAAGGAAGAGCTGAGTGTTTACAAGGGACTGCAGGAAAGTGAGGCAGGTTCAGGAGGAGGGAGAACAGGGTGCTGGTGCTTTCAGCCACATGTGCAGCTCTCTTTGAGAGACCCTTGACCTCAGAGAGCAGCATTTTCAAGCAAGATCTCGTTTTCATCACACACTCTCTCTAGGCCTTTAGTAGTGAGGGCAGGATTTGAAATTGTAACACAAACCTAAGAGTTAGACCCCAACATCCAGGGTCTGCAATTCCCATGACTTAGAACCTCCCCCTCAGGTCTTCTCTGTCTTCCCTGAGTGGTGCAGGAGGGCAGACATTAGCCAGGAAGCCTGAGAGCTGCAGGAAACAGCTTCAGCAGAGGGCCTGATCAGAAACAAGAAATCACATGGCAAGAGCGTTTGAAGAACCGCAGAGGCATGGGTGTCTAAGTGATTCATCTCCTGGTCAGTGGGAGGAGACCTAGCTCTAGGTCTCCACAGGTAAATGAGTCCTAATTTTAAAAGCACAGTTCAGCTCAAGCCCTGTCTCCCCGTCCATCTCAGGCCTGTTCTTCCAGGTATTCTGTCCACTGCACCCACCATTCCACGAAGGCCCCTCCAATGATACCCAGACCTGGACTCACAGGCCTTTCATGCTCCCTCCCTACAAATGTCATCCACGGTGCCTCACACTTCCCCGATAGTACCTCAAAACCACAGAGTTGGGTTTCGTAACTTCCTTCCTCTCTTTCATAAGTCACATCCAATGTGGCTCTGATGAGTATCTTTTTTACCGACCACCACTCCTCAGTCCCAGTCCATCTTCCTCTGCCACCTGTACAAGAGCTCAGTGTATCTTTCTGCCCCATTTACATCCTCTGCCTTTGTGCAAGCTTCAGGTAGAGTCATCTCCTCTAAGTACCAATGCCATTATGTCACTTTCTGCTTCAAATCATCCAGCAGTCTGCACACCCCTGTGGCTCAGGCAGCTTAGGTATGGACCATGTATAACCCACAGACCTGACTTCAAGACCTGGGGTCAGGGATAAAACACATCATCACCATCATCATCATCATCATCATCATCATCATCATCATCATCTAACCACGTTCAGGGATGGCCCCACGCCTTCAGGATAAAGCCCAGGCACCTTAAGGTGGTCTGAAAGGCATTGTCACCACAAAGACTCATTTATCTGCAGCTCTCTTTCACCACACAACAGGATACAACTCAGCTCTGCGGGAGTCTGTGGCCTCTGTCTAGCCATTGTCTCCTCTGGAAGCTTGTTCTTGCTTCCTAAGTTTGAAAGGCTTGAGACTGTCGGCCACTTGTGTCTGACAGTGCGCTGCCAGATCTTTAAGCACTTGGTGCATGCCCGTGGCTCAGGCAGCTGGGGCTTGAACACATAAAGCCCAAGGATTCAGGCTTGAGACCAGCCCACTAACCTGAGCAAAGGAATCGAAGACATAATCAAAACTCTCTCTGAAAATACAACCCAGGAAGAATGGCTTCTCTAATAAGTTTTATCAAATTTTCAGAGAAGAATTAATGCCTGTTCTTCTCAAACTCTTCCAAAATGTTGAAGAACAAATACTTTCTATGAGGCTAGTATTACACATGCCACAAGCTGACAGAGATGTCACCAAGATAGAAAATTACAGACCAGTATCTCTAATGAACATAGATGCATTCTGTGACTTTGCCAATAAAACCTCACTACTTTACTTCTCCTGAGTCTGGGTGAAACTGTGACCTGCTGCGAGTGTCTTGGGGTGAGTCTCCCCAACAATACAAGAACCCGAAGGCAAGACCCCTGTGGTATCTTATTTTGATGACCACAAAGTGACTTTCAAGGTATGTCTGGAAACCTGCCTCACTTCACTTCCATCTGCAGTGTCATTCAGTCTGCAGTGATATTTTCTCCTTTAGTCTTTAAGCACCCTGTGTGCTGGCAGACTGCTTTCACTCTCAGAATGCCCTTTAGCATCTAATCAGGAATTCTTGGAACACCTGGAGTCTCCCTTTTTCCATGGGGTCAGGAGGGTTGGAACATCAGACTTCATTCTGGTATCCTGTCTCTTCAAACATCTTTTTACTGGTAGGAGATATTCATTGAAAATTTTATCCTAGCGTCTTCACACCCCTTTTTGCTAGAAGAGGACCAATACAAGGCCCTATGCAATTTTCCCAGAGCAAGAGAGCTAAACTTCCCCCCATTTGAGCCTTTAAGACTCCAGACTCCGGCCATTTTGAAACTAAGAGTTACTTTGCAAGCAGACTTCCTCCTCCAAGAGTCATGTGATGTGAATTATTGGGACACCCATTCAAGAGGATTGCACCCATCTCTCAGGAGGACGATTGTTGAAACATCAAGCTTACCTTCAGGAACCACTTACTGGAATGAGAGCTGGTAAGGAGGCCAAGTCCAACCTCGTAGAGAGGGGGAGCAAGGGGAAGGGCCTCACCTGTGGCTATGTGAACCCGAAGGAACTCCTCTGGGAATGCTCAGGGGCCATCTAATCTGGAGATGCAAAATCAATGAAAGGATACCTTCCTCCACATGAGGTACCTGTGAGGTTTTGTTCTTTTCTTTTTGTTCTCTATCAGATATGGGAAACCAGCCTTCTGTCCCAGCTGAGACCCCCCTGGGTGTATCCTGGCAAACTGGGAACAATTTGATCCTGAAACCCTGAGAAGGAGGAGAATGGTATGTTTTTAAACACTTTTCGACCTCAGTATAAACTAGAAGGAGCCACTAGCTGGCCAGAGATTGGGACCCTCAATTTTGAAACCAGACGGTTGTTAGACTTGTTTTGCAGAAAGCTCAGGAAATGGGGGATTAATGATAAATGATTAAGGAACTTGCCGATGGTGGAAGGTAAATCCCGCCCTGCTGTTGGTCTTGGAGGACTCTGCTGAGGGAAGACCATTCCCTTCCAAAAGAATGAGCTGGCAGATAGTGGGGTCACAGGAAGCCAAAGAATTAGGAGGGACCTTCACTCCAACAGGGCCATTGGAGTGAAGGCCCCTCCTAAGTGATACCCTTCCCTGAATTCCCTAAGTTCCCTAAGGTGTCCTAGCCCTCCCTGTCCAGAACCCCCCTCACCCTCCCCACCACCGCCAGCCACAGGTGACCACGGAAACTTGCGCTCCTTTTGGGAGACTACACTTTTTATAACTAAAATACATGCTCCTTTCTCTATGAAACTCTAAGCAGATTAAGACAGATCTAGGAAAGTTCTCAGATGACCCTGAAAAATACAGAGACTTATCAGTATCTGGCCCAGGTTTTTTGTTTTGGGGTGTGTGTGTGTGTGTGTGTGTGTGTGTGTGTGTGTGTGTGTGTGTGTGTGTTGAAGCTGCTGATTTATTTTTTTATTGTAGTAATTATTCTACACATTAAAATAATTTTCTGTGTGTAGTTTCCTAATTCCTTAGATATCTGTCAACATACCCAGCCCTCCACCAAGTCACCAAGTGCTCTTCCCCATTGTCCAGTGGGCTCCACCACCATGTGCCCCCACCCGCCCCATTCCCTTTTGGTGACCTCGGTTCTGCTGCAATGTTTCAGGGTTGGTTATGTTTCATCTGTTCCTTTGTTTTGTCTGTTCACATCCCACCTGTGAGCGAGGTCATCTGGTATCTTTCTTCTTTTGACTTGTTTCACTAGCATCATCTCTTCTAGTTCCATCCATGTTGATTCAAATGACAGGGTTTCATCTCTTCTAAGGAGTGTGCAGTATTCATTGTATATATGCACCACATCTTTATCCATTCGTCTTTTTTACCATTCATCTGATGTTGGGCACTTAGGTAGTTTCCAGTTGTAGCTATTGTGAACAGGGCTGCAGTAAACATGAGGATACATACATCTCCGTGGATGGGTGCTTTTGTATCTTTTAGGTAGGTGCCCAGAAGTGGAATGACGGGCTCATATGGGATTTCCATCTTCAGGTTTTTGAGGAATCTCCAAACTGTTCTCCATAGGGGTCGTACCAATTTGCACTCCCACCAGAAGTGGCCCAGGTATTTTACCTGTCTTGGAAGGATGTCTTTCTCATTCTGGACCAAATGCTAAGCACCTCTGAGAAACAGATGGCTTTGGCAGCTCCTCCCATTTTGGGGACCCATTGCACCTGATGGATGAGAAGTAAACTGTGAGAGCTGTGGCAGGCCCACTGTGGGCCCAGGTAGGTATTACAGGGAGGCAGTAGGAGAGGGGAACTGGAGCCATGTGCTCATTTGCATCATGGAGGGACTCAAGAGCAGCAGGGTAAAGTATTAATTATTCCAAGTTGTCCTCCATTGACCAGGTACCCAATGAGAATCCTTCCTTGAAAGGTTAAAGGAGGTGGTTGGTAAATTCACTTATATGGATCCCAAGTCAAGGGAGGGTCAATTTTTGTTGAAGAATAAGTTCGTTACCCAGTCAGCCACCAGACATGTGGAGGAAGCTTCAAAGTTAGCCTTGGTTTCCGCTTGCCCAGTGTCAGGTCCCACCTCCCTCCTCATCAGTTGCCTGATTTCCCTTTGGGGGACCCACCTGTTGTTCCTTTCATTCCATCAATGACATTCATGTGGCAGCCAGGGGCATAGCCTCCAGCCATGGAAGTGATGCCACCTCAGTAAAACTCAGACTCTTTACACAGGCCTGGCCAATGCCCTCTGTTCTGGAGATTAGCTCAGGAAGGAGCAGGTGACCCCATCAGGTGATGTGCTGGAGGATACTCTCTTTTCCTCTGACTCCAGCTTTACAGGATGTGGGTCTGAGTTTGTTGGCACCATTGTGTTTTTGCTGAGCCTAAGAAAAGGAGAGCAGAGCCCCAGAGACAGAGACTGGATTCTACTGACCTTCAACTCCTGATCAAGTTGCGCCTGAGGCTTGATCCTGGGCTTTGAATTTTATAAACCAATGCCTTCTCTTTTTGAAACAATCTAAATATCTCAGAAGAAGAGTGTAATATCTGAAGCCCAAACTTCATTATTTTCTAACTCTGTGTCCATTACATGTTTTAAAAAATACTTGATGTAAGAAAAAAAATCTCTATGGTATAAAGTTAAGTGAAGAAATCAGGGATTTAAAAGTAGAATATAGGTGTGCCCTGGTGGAGTAAGTTAGGTCTGCCACCTCTGGCTGAGCGCAGTTCGCATACATCCCAGGAACCCGGGTTTGTATCCTGGGGCTGGAAAGGAGCAACCAAGTGAAAATAAAATAAAATCCTTCTTTCTCTTCTCACTTCCTGCCTGTTGGCTTATTCACCTTCACTCCTGCCTGTACCTTTCCTTTTAAAAATAAAAATAACAACAACAACAAAAAAGTTAGCTTTGGGTCCCAGGACTACCATGGATGATTTGCTTTGAGGTTGTCATTCCACAGACAATAAGATTGATCCTAAGCAAATTTTAAGAAAAAAAGAAAAGAGAGAAAAACAGACTTGTTATACTTGTGAATTGTTGGGGGTAGAAAACAGAGCAAGGTCAGAGCTGGAGCTCGTGGAACGTCACGGACACCAAACCTGGAGAATCAGGTGAAGGCCACCATGTGAGAACACCGGGACAGTGTGTCTGACTGTTTGCCCACCAAAATAAGATAGATACAGGTATGCAGTTAGAGAGCAAAGGCTGCATAAGCAATTCAATGTAACTATAAACTTGCTTACGTAAGCTGCTTGAAGCGATGCTGTATATGATCCTGATAAATATGTGGAGACCAGGATGGTCAGGGCCTTCGGTCCAAGAGAAGAGAGGCCATTGGTCCCCTGAAGCCAGCTTTCCTATCTTCTTATACTCTTTCTTGAGTTTCTCATTCTCCTGCAGCACCTTTCCTCACTATCCCTGTTCTCAGGATCAAATCCTGGCAACTGGTGCCTGAACAGGGACTTGAGGAAAGAAGGATCTGACTGATCGGAAAAGAGAAGTGAAAAGAAGAAGAAGAAGAAAAAGAATGCCCTGGAGATCTGAAAGGATGAGTGTGAAAAAAGTCCCAGGACACAGTGAGTTAACTGGCTTTCAGGGATTCAATAATCAGGGTAGCAATGGGACAAAACAGCTTAAAGCTTGCAGAATGTATCACGCTGTTTCTCTTTCTACTGCACACTTCTGAAGTAAAAGTCAAATGGAAGATGTTTGAGCAACTGTCTGCTGCTGTACATAGGCCTGTTATTCTCTTCTCTATGTTTTATTTTGCTCAGCTTAAAGAAAATCTTGCAAAGATTATTTCACAACCTGGTCTAGGAGACATGCTGCTGCAGCTCCTGGCTTTTGATAATGCTAATTCGGAGTGTCAAAAGGCACTACGACCTGTGAAGGAGGCAGGCGGAATGTTGGAGGAATATCTTAAAACGCGTGCCTGGAACCTTATAAAATGCAGATGCTCTCTGAGGCCACTGCAGGGGTTGGAAAAAAACAACTGCCAGTAACCAGACTTAGAATTCAAGACAGTCGTTTCAATTGTGGAAAGGCAGGGGCATCTGAAAAGAAACTGTAGAGCCTGGGGAAGCCATTGGCCAGATAAAGGGAGAGGCGAGATACAGGGAGAGGTAGCCGGTCAGGCGACTCACAGAATTCCTCACCCAATTTCCCCCAACCTGGAGTATGTCACCGATGCCAAAAGGGGAGGCAGTGGGCCAACCATTGTTGCTCTAAGTTCGATCCACAGGGCAATTTCTTGTCACCACTGGAAAATAGACAGGGGTCTAAGCCTGAGACCCCTGCCAAAACAATATGGGGAACCTGGCCTATCAGTACTCCATCCAGATGGCCCACAGAGTAGAAACTCTGGCAGCGATGTCTGCGAACTCTCCCCTGCCACTGTGGGAAGTCCCATAGCAGATCTGCTCACTAATGAAGCAGTTCTTTTGACTCCTTCCAAGAGCCCTAAAAACGTGAAGACTGGAATGTATAGGCCTCTACCTGCCGGTACAGTCGGCCTCATTTTGGGCAGAAGTAACCTCACCTCCAAGGGAGCTACAGTTCATAAGGGAGTCCTTGATGGCAGCTACAAAGGGGAATTGACAGCCATGCTCAGCACTAAGCAACTATGTCAATTGGTGAAAGAAGGGCGTATTGCTCAACTGCTTGTCCTCCCCCATCATAAATTAGAGATGCTTCACAACAGAGATTTGGAGAGTTTGGTGGTGCAGGGAGCAGACAGGTTTTTTGGCAAAAATGCTTGGAAAAGGCTTGGACTGAATGTGAAGTGTTTATCAATGGAAAGAAATGTAAAGGTTTGGTTGACACTGGTGTGGATGTTTCTATACTTGCTGAAAAGCACTGGCCGGCTAACTGGCCTCTGGAAGAGGTACCTGTTGTTGACTGGAGTGGGATCTATGACAAAAATCAGACAAAGCCAATGTGTTCTGCAGTGCCTGGGGCCAGAGGCTCAAGAGGGAACTATCCAACCCTATGTAGCGGCCATTGCTGTCAATCTGTGTGGATGAGACCTCCTGCAACAGTGGGGGGCCTACGTTACTATCCTCTCTATTTCCACTCAGGCTAAACAAATGATGACGGCTCAGGGATATAATCCCCTAAAAGGACTGAGGAAGGAAGGACAAGGAACTCCCTGTGCCTTAGAGTCAATGGGACAGAAAGGCAGACAAGGACTCGGATATCCAAACTCATAGCAGGGGCTGCTGTTGTTGAGCATTCGACCCCCATCCCACTAACATGGAAAACAACTACACTGTTCTGGGTAGAACAGTGGCCCCTTAGTCAACAAAAAGTGGAGACTTTGCAAGAACCTAGTACAGGAGCAGCTCTGCAGGACATAGTGAACTGTCCCAAAGCTCCTGGAATTCTCCAGTGTTTGCAATAAAGAAAAAATCAGGGAAATGGAGACTGTTAACCGATTTAAGAAAGATTAATGAGGTTCTTCATCCTATGGGAGCTCTCCATCCAGGACGCCCCTCGCCTGCTGTAATTCCCCAAGATTGGAAGATTACTATTGTGGATCTAAAAGACTGCTTTTTCACTGTCCCACTAGCTAAACAAGACAGAGAAAAATTTGCATTTACTGTTCCTACTTTCGATCATAAGGAAGCTACCAAATGATACCAATGGAAGGTATTGTCTTAAGGAATGCTGAATCGTCCCACAATTTGTCAAAAATTAATCGGACAGACCCTGAAGCCACTGAGCAATGAATTCCCCACCGCATATATCATCCATTATATGGACAATGTACTGTTGGCAGCCAAGAGTCTTAATCTCATAGGCGTTTATCGTCACCCGCAGGAGCTACTGCTGCAAGCAGGTTTCTGTACAACCCCTGAAAACGTCCAGAAAGAACCTCCTTATAATTATTTGGGCACATAATTGAGAGAAACCGAGTACTGCCACAAAAAAATCAGTTTAGAAGAGACACTCTAAACACTTAACGATTTTCAGAAATTGCTTGGAGACATAGACTGGTTTTGATGAGATGCTGATCAAAATAACCTTAATTGGCAAGCCGGTGTGTCGATTGTTGGCAATCTGAGTAATCATCACCCCAAGAGGAAACTGTTCCAATTCCTAAAACTGACTGACTGGGTCTTGTCTGAAAACATCAGCCCCTGCTCACTTGACTCTGCATCAACATACTTTCCTGATGAAAGTCATAATGGAAGGGCAGGATTTTATGGGGCCAGAATTAAAGTCTGGCAAACGCCATACCAATCGGCCCAAAAAGTTGAGCTTGCTTCTGTCATTCAAGCACTTCTTGAAGTTTCTGAGCCACTGAACATAGTAACTGATTGCCAGTATGTTACAAAAGTAGCTCAAGTAATTGAGCCTATAACACTCCCTCCACCAGCTCTGAATTAGAAACTTTGTTCCAAAAACTACAGAATGCACCTCAGAATAGAACACAAAAGTTTCACACCACTCACATCTGAGCCCATTCCTCCTTGCCAGGACCTCTCACTCAAGGTAATGCTGCCATAGATGAACTATTGATCGGAGTGGCTCAGGAAGCCATTGACTGACATCCACTAACTCACTGTAACGCTAAAGGGCTTCAAAAAAGATATTCCCTCACCAAAGAGCAAGCAAGACAAATTGTGCAGCAGTGCTCCACCTGTTCTCCTATTGTTCTGCCCCCTTTTGGAACCGGAGTCAACCCTAGAGGCTTAGTGCCCAGTGAACTTTGGCAAATGGATGTCACGCATGTCAATACCTTTGGTCGTTTAGGATATGTACACGTCTGTGTTGACACATGTTCAGGCTTTATATGGGCTTCCCCACTGACAGGTGAACCGGTTAGACAAGCCATAGACATTTACACCACTGTTTTGCTGTTGTGGGGATTCCCCACGCTATTAAAACAATGCACCAACCTACACAGCTAAAGGCCTTCAACAATTCCTCCACAAATGCTCCATCAAGCAGATTACTGGAATTCCATACAACCCCCAAGGCCAAGCAATTTTAAAACAAGCCAATCAAATCATCAAGCAACAATGATTAAAACAAAAAGGGGGAGATCAGGATGACCGCCCCTAGGAAATGACTTCACAAAGCTTTACTTATGCTGAATTTTCTCAACATATGGGGAAGTGGAGATCGTACAGCTGCAGAAGCACACTGGGCCGCACAGGCCCTGGAGGCAGGGAAGGACAGCAGCCAGTGTGGTGGAGAGATGAAGAGAAAGGCCAATGGCAAAAAAGATGGGTAAAAGTGTAGGGAAGGGTACAGGCTTGTGTTTCCACAGACCACCATGCACCTGGATTCCTTCTCACAAAATCAAACTGTGACATGAGCCAGAGGACAGGGAAAGCCGAGGTGAATCCACGCTGGAGAAGATGACGGCACCCAGCATGAAAAGAGCCAGTGACGACTCCGCTCACCAGACAGACTGTGCAGCCGACTCAGAGACAACTTAAGAAACTGTCACAAGAAGCAGAAGGCATCCTGAATGCCATAAAGACACCTACATCACCTGTATCCTTTTTTCTGGTCAAGCTTTTGGTAAATGGTACAGTAGTTACAGCCTCAACATCAGAATATGATTACTGGGCCTATGTGCCCAATCTCCCCACTAATAGAATAGTCACATGGGAAGATGCACCTGCTTTGGTATTTGTTAATGAGACTAATTGGTTACCTGGTCCATATGACTTCCGGGGCTCTCTGGTGCCCTCGGAAGAGGGAAGAGAAATCATAAATTACATCGTCGGCTTTACTGGGCTGGCCATCTGCATTGGTCATGAAGATCACTGTGTAAAGCATAGCCCCCAGGATTGGTTGATTACAGCAAAGAGGAACAGTTCTCCATCGCAGCAGTTTTTGTTAGCTCTATGGGCCTTTAATACCATCGATCAGACTAATCTGTCTCAACCCCCTCTGGACCCATGTCAGCAGAAAGCAGTTAACCATGCCCCTGATTGGGTACACTGGGAATCCTGTGCAGGTGAGGAAGGGTGAGTGCTTGTTAATAATTCCTATGGAATTGTCATTGATTGGAGCCCTAAGGGCTCAGCTCGCTCTAACTCCTCCACAGGCACCTTTTGGTGGACCAAAGGGCATAACAGCATCTCCACTAATACCCAGTGCTCCCGTCAGATGGCATGATAGGGATTCTCTCCCCCTGCTCCCCAAACACCCTGGGGCCCTGCTCATGAGGAATTGTGGAAGTTGTCAGCGGCACTGGGGTCACTGAACACATGGGTTGGACAGCACCAGGAAAGCCACAGCACCTATACATTAAGCTTTGCAAAAAATGCCACATACTTTACACAAGCCTGTTTAAAATTGTCTTTTGTTCTGCTAATAGGACCTTCAAAAATTAATCAGAAAAATCCAACTGTTAGCTGCCCCAGATGTAGACTGTATACTGTGTCAGCTCCCTGATCCAGTTTAAGGACAGCTCTGAGCCCATTTACATTTTAAAAGCATGGACAGGCATATGGCTTCCAGTGCGCATGTCCCGATGGTGGCGGGATTCTACCTGTCTGTATACTGCCCATCAAGTGCTCTCAAAAACATTACACCATTTTAAGCGCTGCATCGGGCTACTTATTGCAGCCATTATAGGCATTATTAGTGTCACCGCCACAGCTGCAGCAGCTGGAGCTGCCCTATGTGAAGGAATTCAGACTGCATTTTGTCCAACAATGGCTGCTTATGCACGTATTTTGTGGAATTCTCAGAAACATATTGATGCCAACTTGTGGCCGAGGTGGCAGACTTACAACCAGCCGCCTTCCTTGTTAAAGACCAGAGCACTAGTTTGCCACATCAGATGAGACTTAGATGTGACTGGAATTACACTCAGTCCTGTGTCACCCCACACGATTATAATGCCGCTCAACATACTCGGGACTGGGTTAGAAAATATCTTATGGGACATGAGAACCTTACTTTGGATGTGCAGCGACTACAACTGCAAATCACAGAGACTTTTAGTCACCACCTGAAGTTGAACACCGGGACTGATTTAACAGAGGGCATCGTGGGTGACCTTGCCGCCCTCAACCCCCTGCAGCATCTGAAGCCGATAGTTGGTAACTTGACTGCTATTTCACTCATCTTAATCTTGCTTTTGTTATTGTTCTCTTTAGTGTGGAGAATCAGCCACAAAACCCAAACCTCCACCCAGATGAAGATGGCTGCGCTGACCGCTGTTGTCACTGCTCGAGCTGCAAAACAGAAACGGGGAGCTGTTGGGGCGGAAAACAGAGCAAGGTTGGAACTGGAGCTCATGGAATGTCAAGGACACAAAATCTGGAGAATCGGGGTGAAGGCTGCTGTGTGAAAATGCTAGGACAGTGTGTCTGTGACTGTTTGCCCGCCAAAATAAGATAGACATGCTTATTTCATTAGAGGGTGAAGGCTGCACAAGCAATCCAATGTCACTATAGACTTGCTTGCATCAGCTGCTTGAAGCAATGCTGTGTGTGATCCTGATAAATATGTGGAGACCAGGATGGTCAGGGCCTTTGGTCCAAGAGAAGAGAGGCTGTTGGCCCCCTGATCCCCACCTTCTCTATCTGCTTATACTCTATCTTAACTTTCTCATTCTCCTGCAGCGCCTTTCCTCACTATTCCTGTTCCCAGGATCGAATCCTGGCAGTGAATCACAACGTTTGTGAGGTCTCCTTCATTTTTCACTCACACCACTGATATCACTGCCCGGACCCCACTTGGGTGTCTGGGAATTCAGCTCAGTTCTGAAGCTGCTCACCCGGAGGCTGAGCTAGACTCCCCAGAGAAGGGCTTGTCCCTCCAAGACTGCCCCTCCCCTGCTTCAGGCATCAGTCTAAAGCCCAGGGTGTCACCTGTACTGCTGGCCAACGGGCAGTAAATCACAAATTCCCATGACCCTCTGCAGGTCCGCAGGGGCTCACAGATTCAGAGAAACAGTTCACTCATTCCTCACCAGTCTGCTCTGAAAGCGTAACTCTAGAACAGTCAGAGGTGGAGATGCGCCAGGTGGTGGGGTGGGGGAACTGAGAGCTCCGTACCCCTTCAATTGCCCCTCTCCCACATCTCCACATGTCCACCAACCTGGACTGTCCAGCCCCGTCCCCTCGGGCTCTTCTGGAGGTTTCATTACAGAATCAACGCAACGGCCGTGGTGAGCATTCCACCCCCAGCCCCTCTTCCTCCCCATACCCTGAGGTTGTCAAAAGTTACGTCATCAACACAAGAGATAACTTGCTTACTCGAAACACTTAGGAACCCCCAAGGGTTTAGGGGACTGTGAGCCAGGAATCTTGGATGAAGACCAGCTATATCTAAGAAATACATGCTGATCATCTAAATGACCAAATATGCATATATATGCGTATATGTGTGTATATATATGTATGTTTAAAGGAAATGTGCAGGCAGAGATGAAGGCGAGAAGAGGCAGACAGGCAGGAAGAGAGAGAGGAGGAAGAAGCATTTTATTTACTGTATTTGGTGTTCATCCAAGTTGTTCCCTTTGGCCCTGGGACACGAACCCAGGACCTTGGGATGTATGTGGACTGCACCCAACCCTTACTCCACCAAGCTGTACTAAATCTACATTTTTCTTATAAGTCACAAGATCACAGAGGCCTTCCAAACAAGCCCTGCAGATGACACTGATGGAGTTCAATTTGAGAAACACTGACTTAGATCAACAAAACGTCAACTCCTGGGATGGGGAGAAAGTCATGCCCACCTTGTGCCTGACTCATCACGTTCCGTCAGCAGGGAGAAAGGGAGAAAACCCGTGAAGAGGGCTGCCTCCTGCAGGAGACACCCCGGCTGCTGCTGACCGTGACCTGAGTCTTCTATGGACACAGAAAAGGCAGCATGACAAGTCTCTTCCTCCCAGTGAGGGGGTAGGCTTCAGCATGGGGATCCCAGCCGGCTCACGGGAACCTCAGCTGCCCCTTGCACGCACTGCCCAGCCCTCCTTAGCAGCACCCACAGCCTAATCATGACAATTTCTGCTCAGAGGTGCTTTGAGCTGAAAACTGCCCAGAACCACTCCACTCTGCAGACCACCAGCCCAGGCAGAGGAAGGGCATTGAGGAACCTCCACATTTTGAGCTTTCTCGGTGTTCTTGGTGCACTGAGGAAGGACATCACCCGAGGATGACAATAGCACTGGCACCCTGTCCCCACAGAACTGTTGGGCTGATTGGATAGCACGAATTGAAACTCCAGGCCCCCAGGCCTTTACGTGGCATCTGTGATCTCCCCTTGCCCCCGCAGCTGACGCCTTTATGTATTCATACATAAGCTCATAAGCTTCATTCAACTTTGAACTTTGAGGAACAACCCAGCCTCCAAGTAATTTCTATTACCCAGGAGTCCAAAAGATCCACAGAAGTCACAGGGAGCTTCAGAGGTCTTTGCGGGGCAGGGGTGTTTGGGATCTCCGGGGACCTGTGATACAGATATTCCTCAGAAATTTTTTGGAGCATTTTTCTCTAATTAAGAAAAACATGGAAACATTTGAGTGGTGGGTACTTGTGACCAGTGTAAGTGGAATTCTTGCAAAATCAAGTTGCAGGTTAAACATGCAATGTAATATGCAAATAAGATAACAAAATATAAAACCCTACAGGCTCATAAGTGTTTGCATCAATATTCATGCATAGAAACAGTTCTAGAAGGGCACAACAAACTTGTCAGTGGCTACCCCTGCGTAGGGAGTTACATTGGGGCAGGTGCTTATTTCATTTTCATTTTCATTTTATTTACTTCTGCATTGTTTCACTTAGTACAGCAGGAAAGTATTCTAGATCATATGTGCATTTTCAAACAAAACAATTGTGCAAAGTAACAAAATACTGGCGAGGAGGCAAGGACTGAATCTCTCCGCTCTGCTCATACCAATGAAGGCACGCTGTTGACAAATAAGACACAGTGTATTTCCTTTTCTTTTCAAAGTGAACATTTCTTTTTGGTGTCACCTCTCCTTTTCCTAGTAGGTTCTGACTAGTTTTCATGTGAGTGAAAACATAAGCTCCATTTTTAGAAAAAAACTTCTAACCCTCGAGGTTTTCATTGGCCAGCTTCTCAAACTTGCCCAAGCAAGAGTCACCATCTCTCCTGGTTCGACAGGGATGGAAACTGTCCTGGTTTCAATCATACTTTGCCAAACACTGATCCACCAGGGTGCAGGCTTCCCCAGCAGGGGTGTGAGCCCCACCCCATCCTGCACCTGACCCACCACACACACCCCTGCTTTCCTGGTGAGAATTCAGTTGGTCCTGGTTTTCAACTCTACAAATTGTGTGAGTCTGAAAACTGCCAGGACTCACGGAAGGTGAAGTCTGCTCCACTTGGACATTGTGAGCATTGCCAATGGAAGTCACTGCTCAGAGCTACAGCCCATTTGAGACAGAAAGAACTAGATGTTAGTTAGTCAATTACTTCACTGCATTTGAGGAAACAGTTTCAGGAAGAGAATGATCTTCGCAGCTAGCCACTGTCAGAATGAAACCAAAACCCCAGTTTCCTTCCTCTTCCCCCAGTGTCCTCCCCTGGAGATATCACCAACACTCTTCTTCTGAAACCCCAAAACCCGGCACATTTGGCGGGGTGTCTAAGTGTGTTGGGATGTGAGACAACTAGACAAGATGTGCATGACTCTAGCAGAAGCATCACATTTCTGGAAACTTCTTCCACGCCCATAGGTGGCTTTATTTGGATGACCACAGCCAAAGTGAACAGGATGCAGTCACAGCCACATCCATCTCCGTTCCCCATGGCAGTCTTTGCTTCTGTCCATCTCTTCCTGTTTCTTGAAGTTGTAGTACCTTATCTGGGTCTCTGTGGTCACATCTGTTTCCTGACCGCTGTGAATCTTGTGCTGTGAACATTTTCCATCCATTCCTCATCAAGTCTCAGTGGTCAGGAACCTGGTGTCTTTTAGTATTTTTCGTACCCCAGCGCCTCCATCTTTCTAGGCATTCTCTGTCGGTTCTAGACCTGGAAGGTGAATATTTCTATTAAATGATTTTGATGTCTATTCAGAGATGACTATATTTTGTTATTAAAACGATCAAGCAGACTATGTCTCCAAAAGGCATTTCATTTCCTTTTGCTTTTCTGTAGGGCTTAGCTGTTCACTTCTTGGTGGGCCAGTGATTTCAATAACCTCTAACTGACCTTTATTCAGACAGACTTGTTTGGCCAGAGGGGGTCTCAGTGAACAAGAGACCATGTCCCACTCATGGACACAGAGCCTGAGATCTGGCTGGGCTCAGGACTTGCTCAGGGTCTTAATGCCGGGTCTTAGAGCTTCAGCCCCCAGGCCAAGGGGCTTTCCTCTTTATGAAAAGTCAAGCCCTTCACACACCACCCCTCCACCTCCCTGTTAGCTAGAAGCTCCTTCCAGAAAGATTTCTTGTCTATGTAAAAATCTGAGAGCTCATTAGGATGCAAGTAACAACCTTTACTTAAAACAGGCTCACAGGAAATGTGACTCAAAGGATGAGAAATCTGCACTTTCGGGAGATCAGGACTGTCACCAAAACCATATTCATTCTCCCCTCTGCCCCCAGATCTGCCTTTGTTGACCTTCGTGCTTTGGCCTCAGGCTGAATGGCCCCAAAGTTTCAACAGTAGCTGCTGATAGAGCGTGGAGGAATGGAGCCCTGGTTCAAGTCCATCGGGAGAGGGAGCCGTCCCCTCTGCCTGCTTGGCCCTGTTAGGACAGTGAGCTTCTCCCCACTTAACCAGCAAAAGCCCAGGGAGCTGCAAGTTCATGCCTGACACCATCTTCCCTGGAAACAGAACTGAATCTCCCTTTCTCCCTTCCGTCTTCTGAGTCCCCTTCCAGCTGTAATGCACAGGGCTCTTGTCTCACAGCCAGCTGTGTCAGAACCTGGAGAGAATAAAGAAAGGAATGGAATTTACAAGATGGCAATGGGAGGTCAGTCTAGCCCAGTGCAGCGATGACTCCTGCCTTCCCTCCCTTACAGGTGAATCTACCTCTGCAGACTCCCTAACTCGGGGTTCCACCCAAGAGGAAACCTGCTTCATCCACATCACGCTCCTGCCTTTCTGCTGGCTGGCTGCTCATCACTAGGGCAGCCTTACAGGGGACTGTGTCTGTGGGCTCACACTGCAAAGAGGCGTGTTCTCAGTCTGGAGGCTAGGTGCCTGAGATGACGGTCCGTCCACAGGGCAGTGTCCTCTGAGGACTCTCTCCTGGGTGTGTAGAAGGCCGTCTTCCCTGTGCCCTTGCCTGGCCGTCCCTTCTCAGTGAAAGTCTTGGTCCCAGTCGTCATCTCCTATGAGGACACCTGTCATAGTGCATCAGGATCCACTCTAATGACCTTCGTCTTCATTCCCTTTACAAATATCCTCTCTCCCACCGCAGCTGCATTCCAGGGTCCCGGCCGTTAGGGTTTCAACATAAGAATTTGGGGGAATATCATAATTCAGAAAGCAATCACTTTGTAGAAAGACTGCTGACGGGTGGGACGCAGTCCTGGAGAGTCCTGAATAGGACAACGGTCATCAGGATAGGTACTTGGAACTGTGGGCAGGGCACTGAGGTGTGCAAGCACACTGTCCTAAAATTCCCATAGTAATACAAACAAAATAAATGTTTTTTTTGTTTTGTTTTTTTCCTCCTTGTCCCCAGGTCCCCAGCCTGGGCGCTTGAGTTTTGCGTGGTCTGCACCTCAGCCTCCTGAGCCCCCAGGGTGTGCCCCAAAGACACATATAAAAAAATGTGTAAAGTGCACCTTTATGGCTCAGGCAGCTGAGGTGCAAACCACATAAAGCCTAAGGTCTTAGGTTAGAGGCCTGGGGTGAAGACCTGGGTTCCATATCTGGAGCCGAGAATAAAGAAATAGATACACAAACTAACAAATAAAGAAGCAGATTCTGTGAAAAAAAATTAAACCTAAGAAGGTAGTCACTCCTGCAGGTTACACCCTGGTGGCATATGCATTTTGAACTTTGAAAGACAGTCTGGGCAGAGATCATATTGGGACTGGCACAGCCAAGGTCTCAGGAGTGAGGAGACCACTTCTGTCTGCAAGCCCTGGGCGGGCCCGGAGGGTCAGAGCAAGAACCCCTCGGGGAAGACCTGCCCTGGCATTTCATCCAGGTCATGCTGTCCTTTCTGTACTGACATCTCACCCGGGTCATTTTGTCCCTTCTGCTCTGGAGTCCCATCCCACGTCATGCTTTTCTTCTGCTCTGAAGTATCATCCTGGGTCAGGCTATCTCTCTGGGCTCTGGTGCCTTGTCACCCTCAAGGTGGGGCAGACAGCGGAAGTGTCAAGCTGACAGAGTGTCACCAGAGCTCAGACCACAAAAAGCCGGGGGGGCAGGGAGAGGGGTGCACCCTCTGTCATCCAGCCTTCATGGGGGTTCCTTGATCAGAGTTCAAAGGAATCAGATGATGTTCCCGGAAAGGGAACCTAGTGAGTAATGGCTGGGGGAAGGGGAGGGCTGTTTACTTCCCCTCTCCACTCGGTGGCCCTGGAGCGCCAGACATCTGTGGAGACTTGTCCCTTCCAACTTGGCAGCATGTGGCAGCTGTTGCCACCCACGGCGCTGCTTCTTGTGGGTAAGTCAGAGTGGCTCTGTGGTCCACAGAATGCCCCGTCAGGCCAGGCCAGGGTCCCCACTCCCCTGGGATAGGACCCTTTGTGCCTGTGACTCTAGATTGAACTCCTAGGATAAAGCATCTGGAGGCTGCAGACGCTGACTGGGTTTTGGACATAGTCAGGGGACAGTGAGGTTTCCCTGCCTTCACCCATAAGCGTTAGTTTCCTTCTCTGTAAACAGGATCTGTCTCTTCCTTTCTGAAATTCCGGAGGTCCCTCTGAAACTCCATTCCTGCATGTTCTGGGGGACTTGGGTGGAGGTTGTTTCTCTGTCTTGATTCAGGGAAATTCATTCTGCGCAGGAACAGATGGGCCAGGGAGCAAGAAGGAAGGGAGATGCTGGAAACAGGGTGGGCAGTGAGCAGGAAGCACAGATGCTGGAGCCCGGAGGGCAGGGGTGGGGAGCCACCCACTAAAACCTCTGGATCTTGGGGAGCCCAGGCTCTGGACAGTGGGCAGGGCCCCCCACACCACAGTCACCCACATCTCCATTCTCAGTGCTCCATTCTCTTTTTTCTTGTAGTTTCGGCTGATCTGCAAGCTGGTGAGTTAGCTCCTTGCCTGGGATCGGAAAGAAACAGCACAGGGCAATATCAGTGCTGGGATGGGCCTGAGGACACTGATGGGGGTGGTGGGATGGTTCAGCCTGGTGGGGTAGGCCTGGTGTCTCCCTGCCCGCTTTACCTCAAGAATAAGAGCAGATCGCAAAGGGGCCAAGGGTCAGCAGAAGAGACATACTGAGTGGCCATCTGTGGGTTTACACAGTCCCCTCCCTGGAGTGCCAGATCAGGGCCCCTCTCCCCACCTCACCCTCCTCCTCCTGGCTCTTCAGCCCATCTCCCAAAGGCAGAAGTTCTCCTGGACCCTCCTTGGAACCATGTGCTCAAGGATGACGCTGTGACTCTGAAGTGCCAGCCACCTGGGGGCAATCCCACGCTGTGGCTACACAATGGACGCCTCATCTCAAATGCGTCCAGCTACTCCATTGCAGCCGCTCAAGGCCAGGACAGTGGGGCCTACAGTTGCCAGACAGGCCTCTCCGCACGCAGCGACCCGGTGCAGCTCCAGGTCCATGCTGGTGAGTGGATGGGCAGGGGCCCCGGCCAGAGAAAACCAAGAGGCCCTGCTGAGCTAAGAAGGACAGAGGGTACTCTTGGGCTAAAATAACTGTTATTTGGTCCCACCAAATGACATCCGAACCTGGTCCTGGCGCAGGTAGCCTGAGGCAGAAAGCCAAGCCCCACACGGCATTCCGGCAAGTACACTGCACAATTCCCAGGTCACCATCCACCCAGGGCTCAGGTGTCAGCAAAGGTCAGGACACGACACTGATGCTCAAAAAAATTTCTTTTTTAAAGAGAAGAAGGAGGCACGCCGTGGTGGCTCAGGTGTGAAGTCTGCTGCCTGGCTGTGTAAAGTCCAAGGCAGGGGGAGCGGGAGGGACACAACCACTGTGAACAACTAAGTAAGTGAATGAATGCTTCCTCCTCCTCTCTCTTCCTGCCTGCTGGCTGTTCGCTTGCACCTTCCTCTTAAAATAAAATAAAGGAAGAAAAAAAGGAAGTCAGGGAGGGAGGGCAAGGAGGAGGAGGTGGAGGAGGGGGAGGGGGAGGAGGAGGAAGCATTTCACTGTGTTTATTTGGCTGGATTTTTGGTCTTTTTCCTGAGCCAGGTCACAAACCCAGGTCTTTGGGCTTTTCTACATGATCACACCCCAGCCACCTGAGCCACCAGGGCATGCCCACAATAATATTTATGGAATAAATCAGGAATGAGTGAGGACCCCAGTTTCCTCACTCTCAGACATGCAACAACTGAGGGGACCCCTCAAACGTCCCTAATGGCCTAGCCGTCTCGTGCTCACTCACCCTACACACTCCAGCTCACCTCAGTGTCAGCCGGCCAATGCCTCTCTGACAGAGGGCTGTCCACGGTCAGCCTGCAGACTCACCACAGGGTGACTATCGTTGTGTCCTCTGAGCAGAAATCAGGCATCAGATGCAGAACCGGGAAGTGTTTGGAGGCAGGGTCTTCCCTGGCGTCCCCAGACCAGACCTGCTGGGTGGCCCTGCAGACAACTCCATGCGCTGGCCACTCCATCTGCACAGCGTACGAGAGGGGAAGGAGGGCCTACAGGAGGGGGTCCCGCCACAGAATTCATGGAATTGGGCTCCTTTACCTTGACCTTGTCACTGAGCTGACAGGGTCCTGCTCTGTAGACCTACAAGGAGGATCGTCTCTTCCCTGGTGAGGTGAGAGGTGGCCCTCTAAGACCAAATAAAATGGGGGATTGCCAATAGGAAGCAATAGAAAAAGCGAGTCTGGGGGTGCTGGTTTGGCTTGGAGTTGGCTCCAGAAACTGGTCTTACAAAGCCAGATAATGAAGATGGCTCAACTCTGACAATGAGCACCAGCTCCAAACACACTCCCCATCACCTTTTAGGGCCCATCAATGCCTCCTCCAAGAAAACTCCTTTCCTTTCTTCGGGGCTGGGTTTCTTCGTTTCATTCTCTTTGACCCCAGAGTCCTTTGGTACCACTGTACTGCAATGATTCTGAGGGGTTGTGTTTCTGTGTCTAGAAGACAGCATCTGTGAGGTTAGGATTATGTGTCTCACCAGTCACCTGGGCACCTTTGTCTGCACACCTGCTACCTCATGAGTGAGCGGAGGAGGAAGCACTTTATTTGATCTAGTTGTTCATCTTGGTTGCCTCCTCGGCCCCAGGTCTTGAAGTGGAGACCTTGGGATGTATGTGGACTGTGCCTGGTTTAAACTGCTAGACCACCAGGGTGCACCCACTCATGCTTTTCTTCCAACATCTTGGCTTATACGTTGAGCTTATATGTTGGTCCCCATTCCAGCAACCACTCTGTGGCCACCCACTCCTGACGGCCTGCAAGAGTCATTCGGTATGACGGCCTCGTCACAGGGACCAACAGGGGGACTGTTTACCTCTCTCGTAGTCTACCTTTCCTTGAATGGGGCAAATCATCATTCGCAAATGCAATTTTCCCTTTTGATCTGGAGTGTTCTGTGACCTGCAAACCCAAGTCCAGCGCTTAAGGGTAGGGTTCTGCTCACCCTCACTGCTTGCCCACCTCGTCACCCACCCTCCCTCGGACTTCATGGCTCGATCATGTGCATGTCTGTCCTTTACCCCAGTGACAAACGGCCATGGTATGACACGCAGTCTCTAGCAGGTCTCCTGGCTTCCCAGGGCTGACACGCAGCTCTGGCTCCCAGAGGCTTTCCATTTTGGTCCAGGGTCTGTGTTTGACTGTCCCTTCCCTGTGCCCTTCAGGCTGGTTGCTGCTGCAGACCCCACGGCGGGTGCTGCAGGAGGGAGAGCCCATGTGGCTGAGATGCCACAGCTGGAAGAACAAATCTTTGCACAGTGTCACATACCTACAGAACGGCAGAGGCAAGAAGTTTTATTACCAGAATTCTGACTTCCACCTTCCAGCAGCAACACAGAAGGATAGTGGCTCCTACTTCTGCAGAGGGCTCATCGGGAATAAAAATGTGTCCTCAGAGTTGGTCAACATCCTCGTTCAAGGTGAGAGATGCCCTGGGGTGGGTGCTGAACTCACCTGGGAAGACAAGTTGGGAGATTTCCGCTGTCTCACGATGCAGGGTTCCAAGAGGCACCATCCATTCATTCATTCTGCAATGTGACTGAAGCTTGCTGTCCTCCCAGCTACACTCATGCGAACTCACCCACTCAAGCCATACCTATAGCTGCCCTCCTTGCCCTGCCCATCACTCCCTCTGGTCCCTTCCCCACTCCTTCTGAACACCCAGTCTTAGCCTCGAGCACACCAGTGGGGGCCGCAGCCCCCCACAGAAAGCACCCAGATCTGGGTTCTAGCTGTCCTGCTAATTAACACGTGAGCCTGGGTATGCCAGTATTGTGTCTGAACCTCAGTGACAAAGGTCAGCTGATACTTACAGACACCTCCCAATGTGCCGGACACTGTTCGAGTGCCTGTCTCATGCATCTGGACTGATGAGCACGGCGTCCCTCACAAGCACAGTACGCGATGGGCTCTGTCAGCTTGACACACAGGTGCAGTGACTGAGCTGATGGGGGCATGTGGGGCAGTAATGACTATGGCCTCACCATCACAGCAACGTCTCCAAGCCTGGGTATGTAGACACAGTGAAAGGACTGGGCAGGAACCTATGTCCTGTGACGGAATTTCAAAACGCCTGCCGTGTCTGAGTGTCGCCCTCCAGGGTCAGAGCTCCCCGGCTCAGAGCTCCAGGTCCCTCAAGTCTCCCTCCACCTGTAGCCAGCCCAGGTAGGCACTGCAAGACACACAGTAAGACAACAGGACAGAGATCACCTTTGGAGACGTTAGCAAAACCGTGTCATTGTATAAAAATACTTTCATACAGTTTACATTGAAAGTTTACACCTGACGAAGCAGGTGAGACAAAGCGAAAACTATGAGTAAATCTGGACTAAAAATATATATATGAAAAGGTGTGCCCTTGTGGCTCAACCTGCTGAGATGGCTGGGGTGTGGACCATGTAAAGCCCAGGGCCCCAGGTTCTCTACCTGGAGTGAGCCAGCAACCAAAATAAACAATGAACTAAATAAAAATGCTTCCCCTTCCTCTCCCTTCCTCCCTCCCTCCCTCTTCAACAAATGTGCCCCTTGGAGGTCTGGTTTAAACTATGTGCCATCAGCAAATATCCCAAGGTCCCTACTGTGCCCCCTCACCCCGCCCACCCCCACCCCCACCCCCACCCTCCCCTTCCAGGCCCAGAGCCAGGAAACAGCCAAGACAAACAAGTAAATAAACAGTAAGATGCGTCTTTCTTCTCTCTCTTGCTGCCTGCACATTTCCATTAAAAAAAAAAGGCAAGTCTTCACACCATGCTATGGTGTCGCCACGTGGCTACTATCACACAAACCAGCTGTGACCCCCTGGGCCCACCTCCCACACACATCCGTTTTCAAGCCATCGGGTGAGCTGTGACCTGCTCTGTTCTACGAAGACCAGGGCTTAGTGGGCGACACCCTTTTCCTAGAAGCAGCTTAAAGACATTGCTATTTCCTCCAATGTCCACCCTAACACTGTCCTGTTCTTGTCCCCCTGCCTCTCTGGTTAGGTCTGGACATGCCCTCCACCTCGCCAGCCATCCCTTCCTCCTCGATGACTGCCCCACCTTGGCACCAGATTGCCTTCTGCCTGGTGACCATGCTCCTGTTTGTAGTGGACACTGGACTGTACTTCTGGGTGCAAAGAGAACTTGGAAGCGCAGTGCGTGGCAGGGGACTGGCCAAAGTCTGACGGAGCGGGGCCTAGAAGACACACGCAGAGTACTAGCGGCCTCTCCCAGGGCCCACGCTGAAGGCAGAAGATCAGAGCAGGCTTCACTCCAAGCGTCAGAAGCCTCCAAATCCAGGCCAGGGACTCAACCAAGCCCGTTTTCCAGGCCCAGGGCAGCAGGGGCCTTCCCGTGCCAACAGTGAAGTCGCTGCAGGACCGAGGGCTTAGAGTGACACGGACACTTTCCCGCACCATTCCCTCAGAGCAGAGCGACATGACAGACCTGATGCTTGAACATTGTCCTAAATAAACAGATCACAGATGAGAGAGTCCCTGCTGAGCCCTGTGGATGGGGTCCGCCCAGTTACCGCTGCCAGGCAGCCTCCGCTTCCAGAGTGGGAGGGGAGGAGGGTTGCTGGGGGTCTGGGGAGACGGCAGGGTCCATGAAGGAGAGAAAGAGCAGGGGAGTCAGGACAAGAGGGGGTGGGAAACTTGAGGGGACAAGAAACCCCAGGGGTGATGTGGGATTGAGTTTCTCAGGGGAGCCCCTGTTCGAATCGGAGTGTTCCCTGAGTATCTAAGGAGGAAACCTCTTCCAGTCGTGTTTAGAAAATGGCTTGAGAAAGGGGCTGGAGGTGGAATGACTAGAACAGAAAACAAAAGAGGAGCTCTGTGTCCCCAGGAGGGAGAGCAGCATTGCTCAACGAACAGACAGCTCAGCAACCAAAATGAGGAAGCTGGGCCAAGGGTCCACGAGTTGCCACAGCTGCCCAGGGCAAATGGCAGGAGGTGAGGACACTTTTGTCACCAAAGTAGCAAGAATTAGAGAGATGGGGGGCAGGAGTGTCCCACCAGCATTTCTGCTTCGGCATCTAATGCACATCATTCACGCAACAAAGGCTGGGAACCCAGTACTGAGTGCACTGAACCCCACTGAGGTTAATGAGGGAGGCTGAATCCCCCGCTGTCGGCACAGGTGGAAAAGGACAGAGAAGGTAGTGTTGCTGGTGGCAGAAAGCTTTAACCTCCTTCCATTAGAAATACATTCAGTAGAACAGTTCTAGACCCAAAAGAGCATTTAGAAGATCTTCCAAGAGAAGGTGGAAACCCAGAGCAATAAAACGAATGTTACAACTCCTTTCCCCCATCATCCAAAAGCCCATCAGCGGTTAGTCGATGAAAACCCTCTGGGTGGCTGCTTTGCTGGTCCTCCTGAGACGACTGACCCCGGGGCCCTCAGCTGGTACGGGATGGAGAGGACAGGAGTTAGAGGGAGTTTTGCGCTGGGTCTTGACCAGGTGCAGCTCGGAGGAGGAGGGGTCAGAGAGAGCTGCAGTGTCCTGGGCTGGCCATTAGGGGCTGCAGGCCAGGCTGGCTCCCCTGAGCCTCTGGGTAGTAAGGGAACGCAGACTCCTGTGTTTGGAGCCTGCACCATGTACTCACATTTCTTTGGTATCTAAGCATATAAGGTGAAGTTTAGGTACCAAAGATTCAAGGTAAACAGCCCAAGGGCATTCCCCTCAAGCGCTCTCCTTCTGATGAGGGAAAGGGGGGACACAAAGAATGAAGAAAGGGTGCTTCCTGATGGCTCAGGTGGCTCAGGGGCTTAATAAAGATGCAAGCCACAGGCCAGGGTTTGAGACCTGGGGTGGGGGAAACAAAACTAGATTGATAGATAGATTATTAAAGCAAAAAAAAAAAAGGGGGGGGGGGCGGTGCAGAGAGGAGGCATGATTTTCTCTGTGGTTGGGAACATTGAGTAGACGTTTGCCAGATCACTAGGAGAAAGGGTGAAGGTCTGTGAGTAAATATTCAAAAGCCAAAGGAAAGGTTCAAGAAAGTGGACGGCATCCTGGTGCCTTAGTGGTTAAGCCTCCAGCCTGTGCAGTCCATATACGTCCCAAGAACCCAGGTTTGCATCCCAGGACTGGAGGGGGAACACACGAGATGAACCAAATGAAAGAAATAAAATGCCTCTTCCTCTTGCTTCCTTCCTGCCTGCCTCTGCTCACCTTCATTCCTGCCTGTACCTGTCTTTAAAAAAAAAAAAAAAAAAAAAAGGAAATAATAATAGTGTGGTTTGGTTCCATTCAAGTCTAAAGAGTCAGGGAGGAGAGGAGAGAGGTGGGACCAGATCATGAATGTTGAGGAGGGAGACCCACCCTGCAAAACATTGAGAGAGCTTACACAGACCCAGTTTGCCCTTTAGAAATCCTTGGGACATGCTGTTTTCACCAGTTAGAAAATACAAGTGCAAAAGCAAGGATGGCAGAGGTTCGTGAAGGAATTCATCTCTGGCGTTTCAGTACTTCCTTTGGTCAGCAAGTATTTCCAAGAATGAAGTTTAATGAGCTAAAAATCCTAATTGTAACTCTAATCATTCAGAGTAAGAGATTCGTAACGACTGGTGAACAACCCAGGAAGAAACTGGGAAATTTCCGCCTCAGGGATCAGTACACCGTCACAGTTCAAAAGGGAGCTTCGTCCCTGGGTGGGCTCGAACCACCAACCTTTCGGTTAACAGCCGAACGCGCTAACCGATTGCGCCACAGAGACAGGCGACGGTAGGTTTTACTGCCAAGTCAGTTGAGCGAGTTCTCCCTCCGGCTCCAAACAAGTGTGCCCAGAGCCGGGGACTCAAAAAGCCGTCACCTTCCTGTCGTCAGGGCGCGCTGTCGGCCCTGCCAGCTCCTGCTGAGACCCGGGACGACGCTCAGGGTCACCGGAGAAAGGGAGAGCGCCTCTCATGAAGGCCCCAGGGGCTTTGCGGAACCCAAGAGAATGCGCTGTGGGCGCCAGTGTTCACTAGGCTCCGCTGGGAGAAGCTAGTCTGTAAATGTTTTTGCAGATCAAAGCCGTGCATGTGCCACGTGCACCAGCACGAACTCAGGGTAAAAGCTTCTGCTGGTGCACTTTCAATACACTGAATCAGCTGTCCAAGCTGCTTGCAAAACGCCACCTGTCAGTAAGGGCATCTAACACAATAAAACTGATCCTCACACCGGCTGTTCGGAAAGGTTGGGGCGCCCAGAGAGAACAGAAATGTTTAAGGGTCTTTAACTTAAGGACTTGCCCACACATATATCCAGGCCTAAATAACTGAGGGCAAAGACCCCTGACCCCAAAGTGCCAAGCTGGGGTGCCCAACAGGGCTGGCCCAATAAGGTTCTCCTGATTCCAACAGCACCAGGCTAGGGGGTTCACCAAGGCTGGTTGAATAAGGCTCTCCCATTCTTCTCCAGAGGGGCTGTTCTCTCTACTCCTGGCCACTTAACTGTCAGGCTTGCTGAGCCTTGTCACCTCCACGCTGCTGACCCAAGAACCACCACACACTAGACACTTCCTCTGCTGGCCACAAACCTGGCCCCATGCACCTGCATGTCCCAACAGAGCCCTCTTCTGTCTGCACCAATCCCTTCACTCAGTGGGGTGAGGTTAGACCCAAGTCAGAATTTGTAATGCTGTTCGGTGACACAAATGTAGAGATGCATGTGTATAAAGCATGTGCATGCTTCTCTGACAACTTTGCAAATGACCTCTACACGAAAGCTGTTTTTCTACACTTCAAAATTTTGTTTTTAGATATCCTTTTTTGGACGAAATTATGGTGAAGATAGATGATAGGTGTTGTGGAGATGGTTGTTTTATTCATTTCCTAAGTTGACAAACTGAAATGTTGGCGACTCTCTACGGGTCACCAACATTTAGGGGGAAATTTTATTCATCTCTGAAGTCCAACTTGGGGAATCATTAGTTTCACCTTCAGTTACTTTATTGGATTAACAGAAATTAAAACGTATTTTCCAGTTTATTCTAAATACACTTACATTGCCTATGCTTCACATAACAGCTGTCTAAAAGAAGGCAATTTAAAAAAAGATTAAAAGAACAACTGAGGCAAAAAGAAAATTCAAAACGAGATTGTGAAATAAATTCAAATATCAGTAATCACGATAAATATAAATGGAGAAAACTTACCAGTTAAAGACAAAGTAGATACTTTTAAGAAAATTTATACTTTTTAGAAGAGTGATACTAAAATAAATAGAGAGACTGAATGGAAAAAGATATGCTAGGAATATTCTAACAAAAGGAAAGTTGGTGTATAGCTATACTATTATAAAGACAAAATAAAGTTTAAGAAATAATGCATCACTAGAAATGAAGAGAGTCATCATAAGATATAAAAATATTAAACTTGTGGTGAACATATAATTCTAAATAAATATGTATCTAATAAAATAGTATTAAAATATAAAAATCATAATTATTAAACCTACAAGGGGAAATTCACAAACCTATCTCCCAGTGAGAGAATTCAGTTTACATCCCTCAGCATCTGACAGGCAAGTAGAGGGAAAAAATAATTAGGCATATGTGTACAGTTAACAAGCTTGATTTAACAGGTTATATATATATATATATATATATATATATGTGTGTATGTGTGTGTGCATGTACATATATGTATACATAACTACAATTGATAATTACTGGGTATACATTAATCTCAAATGCACATGAAACCACAAAAATTGACTCTACATGAAGCCACGAAGCAAGTCTTACTCATATCAGCACTACAGAGAACATTCTCTGAACATAATGCAATTTAATTCAGAAATCAGTTACAAAGAATAACTCGTAAAAAGTCACATATTTGTAAAATTATAAAGCACATGCTTTTTAATTAACTCATAGATCAAAGAGAAATTGAATAGAAACCAGAAAACACTTAGTTTTAGTAGTAATAAAAATATAACACCAAAGCTGTCAAATGCTCAAGGTTCACTTGGGGAAAAGAACACCGTACCAACCAACAATGTTTAGCATTTTGTAAAGAGTATTTTCTGTTAAATAAATGTTAGGGAAAACAAACAAACAATAGAAAGCTGTTGGAATGTGACCCGGCCCGCAGGTCAGTCAACGTCTGTTCGGCCCGAGAGGGGAGGCTGGCTCGGTAGGGACAGGGAACGCGAGGAGTGGAGACACACACACAAGCATTCGATGATCAGAAGTTTCTTTAATGTCTCTTCAGTGTGTCTCAAAATCTTAGTCATACAAGCGTCTTATATAGTGGGGAAAATATGCGGAAGTAAC